>ML383521.1:0-14926 GCA_005239525.1 Nicotiana knightiana | reverse complement strand
TTGGAAAAATGGGGTAGGGTTTAGGAGGTTAGTCTAATTAAAAAAAGAAAGAGTATCCTGGACTGTTGATCTCCTGAGATCAACGACCAGGACTAGTTCTAGGCTGGGGAGGGTATGGATAATGGGTTATTTGGTTTGGGTATTGGATCAGGGTTAGAATAATTGGGCTGGGGTGGTTATTGGGCTGGAGTCCGAATTTAAATAGAAAGGGGCTATATTTTAAATACCCATTCAATTTAAAATAAATAATTTATAAAAATAATTAATAAATGATGAAAATGCTATTTGTGTATGAAAATGATTTAAAATAATTACTTAATAATATAAAAAGTCATTTTCGTGTAAAATAAAGTAATTATGCATATATGGGCTATTATTGCAATGTTATTACTATTATAACTTAAAGATGTAAATATAATTATGCATAAAATAATTAAATCCTAATATAAAAATAATTGAAAATAATTAAGCAATAAAATCATTTGTTATCTAATTAGTAATTATTTAGATAATAAAATGATGAAATAAATTAATTTAAAATCCTTTAAAATTACAGTAAATTATGGAAAAATAATAATTGATGCTCATGCATTATTTTGAAAATATATATGCATTTTGAAAATAATATAAGAAAAAATTGGGCATCAACAGCTGCCCCTCTTTACCCGGGAAGGATGAAAGAGTTGTCAGGTAAAGATATGATGGCCAACTTTTGACCAAATGGAGTGATCTCATAGATGTAGGCCGCACTCTGGTTTTCGAGTTGCCTACATATCCCTAGTTTTACATGAGTCAGGCCGTGTGTAGTTCTGGTCCACCGGCGAAATAACAGATGATGTTATCACACAGACAGATACAAGGTTTCATATAGGATGAAATGGTTGTTGTGAGTGGTCAGGTTTTGAAATAATTTGAAGGAACTGGAGCGGGATTGATCCTGTTGGGATAACAGTTACTCACTGGGTAACCTGCTAATCAAAAGATGTACGGCAAGTATAGGCGTATAACTTTGCGTAAATTAGACATTATGCAAATTCCCTTCAGACCATGATAATTTTCTTTGGACGGTTGAGGATGATGTCCTTAGCCCATAATGTCCCGGGCCATGAGTTTTATGGTAAGGGTTTTNACCGAACCCACAGGATTATCAGCAAGGTGGTATGTGAATCCTTGTCCTTTGACTGCCTACTAAGTTACATAGATGATGTCAAACTCAATCAGCAAAATTTTCCACTTGGCCAGCTTCCCAGTAGGCATGGGCTTTTGAAAGATGTATTTCATGGCATATCACTGTGGATTGTTCTATCAAACGGCTGATGTAGTTGAGGCGTCCCAGGAAACTCATCACGTCTTTCATGCTTTTTGGTGGTGGTAATTCTTGGATGGCTTTGACCTTTGATGGGTCCAACTCTATTCCTCGGCGACCGATGATGAATCCCAACAACTTTCATGCAGGAACCCCGAATGCACACTTTGCAGGATTTAGTTTCAGGTTATACTTCCGCAACCGATCAAAGAATTTCCTCAAGTCTGCCATGTGATCTGCGACATTCTTGGATTTAGTGATGACATCATCCACGTATACCTCTATCTCTTTATGTATCGTGTCATGGAAAATGGTTGTCATGGCCCTCATGTAGGTGGCTCCAGCATTCTTTAAATCGAATGGCATCATTTTGTGGCAGTACACTCCCCATGGTGTAATGAAGGTTGTTTTCTCGGCGTCTTATTCGTCCATCCAAATCTGATGGTAACCTGCAAAGCAATCTACAAAGGACTGGAGTTCATGCTTGGCACAATTGTCGATCAGAATGTGTATGTTTGGTTGCGGGAAATCATCCTTGGGACTTTCTCTATTTAGATCATGATAATCAACACATACTCTAACTTTCCCATCCTTCTTCGGAACAGGCACGATGTTGGCTAACCAGGTTGGATATTCAACTAACCTGAGGACCTTGGCTTTGATCTGTTTAGTAACCTTCTCTTTGATTTTCAGACTCATATCTGGCTTGAATTTCCTGAGTTTCTACTTTATCGGTGGACACATTAGGTTCGTGGACAACTTGTGGGCCACTATGGATGTGCTTAATCTGGTCATATCGTCGTATGACCATCCAAAGATATCCTCATATTCTTTCAGGAACCGAGTGTATTCCTCTTTCTCTGACGGTGAAAAATGGATGCTTATGCGAGTTTCCTTGACGGTTTCAGAATCTCCCAAGTTGACTATCTCAGTTTCATCCAGGTTGGACTTGGGCTTGTTCTCAAAATTCTCTACTTCCATGATAATCTCCTCATGTATCACATCTTCTTCTTCTGAATCACTGTCCTTTTGTTGCGTTGTCTCACTACATGTCACAGTTGTCGGTTCATCGAGATAGGAAATAGTAATATTGTAGGATAAAGATATGACAGAAAAGTAGTAATAATAAAACATCAAGCCATTTTAAAGCGTCTGACAAAATGATTTTCAATAACTTAAATAATGTTTTTCGAACATTGAAAATATTATTTAAAACACAATGCAAAAGTGGAAATTATTTTTCAGAAAAAGTAAACAATGTTATTCAGCCTTGCTACCCCGAGACTCATCGGGCCCTTGATGGTCTAACAGTCCAGTTATTGAGGGATGCTCCTCTCTCCACATCTTGAATAATAAGGCCTTCCATCTTCTCCTCCTCGACGATCACACAGCAGTCCATATCATCATCTTCCAAGAATAGATTCCTTAGTGCTGCCAATGCTTCTTCTTCCTTTGATCCCCATATGATATCGGCCTGATGGAAGGTCTGGCTTAAGTGCGGTACGGGTTGCTCAAGAAGATAGTATGGACCACACCATGGTGGTGACCAATCATCGTATTCCTCCAGAGGTCATCTGGACCAGTCTCCACAACAGACAATTTACTGGAAGCTTTCTTACTATTTTCTCCCAAATGTTTAGGTGTATAAACCCTTCCAGTTCATGTCATCCCTTGTGCAGCACCGGATTCTTCCATCTTCGACTTTCCTTTTCTTCTAGCCTCGGCCACATAATCCCAAGGTACAATATTGGAACTGAAGGGTGGTGTGGATGCCACCGTTACAGTGAAATGTGTGGCTACCTCCACCTTAAATGGAGTGGGTGTTGCTGCAGGTGGGTTACTTCTACTTCAAAAGGAACCGATGCGGCTACCTAGACTTTAACTGGTGGCTAGACCTGCACAACAATGGGATTGAGCGTGACTGCATGTTTCTTAAGATCATCACCTTCTCGAATAACCCCGATTGATCCCTCGGGATCCCATTCTTCATAAGTTTCTATCACATTGACCCCTTCACCCCTATGATATGGGAGGGGATTGTTGGGGACATTAGCTGCAGTTTCCTTTGCCTGTATGACCTTATTATCAATCAATGTTTGGATATTTTCTTTCAAGGTGCGACGCTCATTTATAGTGTCCCTTCATATCGGAATGATACGCACAAGTCTTGTTTGGATTGGCCCGTTGAGATGAATTTTCCATTGCCACAGCGAGAATGGGGGTGACATAACCAGCAGCTTTCAATCTTTTGTACAAATGGTCGATGGGTTCAGCAATGGATGTGTACTTTCTGGGTGGTTTTGCGGTCAAAATTAGGCCTGGCTTTTTGGAAGTTTGGACGAGTTGGAGGTGACTGATAATAGGATAGTTGTGGAATTATCGGTATGGTAGGCAGTAGCAGGTTGGGAATATCTGGGAGGTGATGGTTGGTATGTGGGTGGAGGTGTTTGGTATATAAATAGAATTTTCGGGCCCTGCCAACCATTATTATTCCCACATCTTTCTTTTTTCTATATACCACCTGATTGCAATGCTTTGTTCGTGACGTGCAGTGCCTCAAAATTCGTCACCATTCCACTTTTAATACATTCCTCGATCCTTTCTTCGAGCTTAATGATATCGGAGAACTTATGATTCTTGATAACCATTAACCTTTCATAATATTTTGGATCCTGCACCCTGACAAAGAACTTGTTCATATGTTCCTCATCTAATGCCGGCCTGATCTTCGCTACTTCTGACCTCCGCCGAGTAGCATACTTGCGGAAAGTCTCAGTTGGCTTCTTCTTGAGGTTCTGGATATAGAAAACATCATGTGCATTCTCCGTGTTGAATTTGAACATGTCCATGAAATTTGACGCCATGCTCACCCAATTAGCCAATTATTTTGGATTCTGTCTTATGTACCAAGACAAGGCATCTCCAGTAACTCTTCTCATAAACAGCTTCATGCAAATCCTTTCGTCTTTTCCAGCCCCCACGAGCTTGTCACAGTAAGTTCTCAAATGAACCTTGGGGTCGGCTGTTCCATCAAACATTTCGAACTTGGGAGGTTTGTAACCCTCCGAAAGTACCACATCCGGTTGTATGCACAAATCCTCGTAATTCAGACCTTCAATCCCCTTACCTCCTTCAACACCCTTGATGTTTTATACTTCAATACCACACAAGAGGCGGGTGATTTGTGTGGTGTCCAATTTTTTAGTGCTGTCTCAATAGAAGAACCTAGTTCTTCTTGGTGTTCCAACTTCTACTGGTGCGGAATAATAAATGCAGTAAAGTAAAAACACGGAGATTTTTACGTGGAAAACACCTGGCTCAAAAGGTGAAAAAACCACGACCTACTCCTCAGTAGGATTTTCCCAAACTCTTCACTACAACTCTGAGCCAAACAACATTTACAAAATAAACTCTTTTGTAAACCTAGGACTAACTCTAATCCCTTTGTAGCAAACTAGCCTCTAGCTAATTGCAACAAGCTTCAAGTTAACTCTAACTTGAACAGTGTGTACCTATTACAATTGCTTCTAATAAAGCTGAAAGATACAATATTAAATCACCTACTACAACCAACTAGTCTCGAAAGACAAACAGATGGAATTGGTTCTTCTAGCTGGTCAGTAGCCTTTGTGTCGCACAAGGATTCTGCTTGCAAAATTTCTCTAGTAATTTTGCTTTCAGTTCTTGCTTCAATTATGTCTTTGTGCAATCAATTCTTCAGTAGGAATACTTCAACATTATATAGCGCCAGAAGTTGAGATATTCTTGTTTAGTTCTAATGCAACTCTTCCTTGGTGGAAGAGTTTGTGTTTATCTCAACTTCCTTCCTTTGTTTCTGTCCTTTCTGAACTTGAACTATAACCTCTTATCAATTTGCAACCTTTTCGCATTAGGAGACAACCTCTTAGTTCATGGATAATTCACCGATCATGTTTATCTCCTGTGCATGTACGGTTCTTGTGCCACTGGGTTCGTTCGAGTATGTTTGCCCTGATGGACCTGGTTCATCTCGGAGTTCCTTTGTCGATCTTCAAAACTATTTCCTTTCTTTGGCCAAAAATCCTGAACTCAGCTTGTTAGTTTCTTGAGCTCCTCAGCCATGTTCTTGATTAGCAGGACCTTCTCTGCGGATTCTGGTGTATAGGAGATTGGTTGTGTGAAGTGAGGTAAGTTTTCTAGGTATATAAGGTTATTCTGGTGAATTCCTGGAGTTTGGGTGTAGTGGTGATCATTGGTTGAATTTTGGGAATCGGGGTAAGGTTGTGGGGTATTCTGAGGAGTGTGATAGGTTTTTCTGTGGGTATTGAGTAGGGAGATGTTGATTTTGAGGAGGGGTGGAATATTTCTGAGGTGCGGGAGGATTTTGTGGGTGTTTGTTGGGTGCGTTTTGAGGTGGTATAGGGTTCTGGGTGTCTAGGACATTCAGTGTGAGGGAGAGATTTGCCAAGTTACAGACCTGCGCAAGCTCGCCCTGTAGTACAAGTATCTTATGCTGAAGCCGTAAAACTAAATCATTTCGGGCCTGAGTGCCCCGACCATCGGAAGTTTCCACATTCTCAACGTGTGCAGTGTTGTCTTTTCTAATGTCGTTCATATCATCAATTTTAGCTTTCCCTTTGCCTTTCGGTACACTTAGAGGAGGAGAAGGTGGGGGCCTCTGGATCTGGTGTGATAAGCTGATGATGCCAGTATTCGTGAACCAACCTTGGGGAATGGGAATAATCAAAAAGGAAAAAAAAAACAAAAGGAAACCAGGTTAGTAAGAGTTCTAAAAAGAGCATTTGCATTATTTAAACACATAGTGCGGGAATGTAAATCTGCGTCCTAATTTGGTAGCCTTGTTGTGCTAGAAGTAGACCTAGCGACAAGTTGATTTGGAGAACTTCAGTGCCAATAATTGCCTCATTTCATTAATGCAATAAATAAGATGAATCTAAAACGACAATAAGGAAAGTCACTAATGGAACTTGGCTTTATTGCATTCGAAAAGCAAAAAAAATAAGCCTAATCTACTTGGTCCCATAAGGACCTTCTCCAGGCCTGGTTCTCTTGGCTCCATCAATCAGGTTCCCCAGGTCACGCATGTCCAGCAGCAGGTATGCCCTGGCGAGATGCCCTCCTTCGATACCTTCAGCATTCTGGCAGCCTACGACTCTTTTCCTCATCTTCCCTTCCAACTCCATCAGACTCTGCTCCAGATATTTTAGCCTTTCATTCGATCTGGTAGCTATTTCCCTCCATTCGTTGATTGATTCCATATCAGTCTTGTGTTGCTCCAGATGCTCGGCCTCAGACTCATGAACCCTTTTGCGTAGTTTATTGTATTTTACTTGGGCTTCAGCAACTTTGTGTATGACCATGTTTCCTCGACCGTTCCCCGGCTCAACTATTCCTACTATGCTATCTTCCAACCATGATGGGTAAAAGCGCACATGCCCTGTGTGATATCGGTCTGGTTCGATGGTGTCCCTTTCTACAAAAATCTTTAGGTTCCACATATATTGAGCTTCATATTTGTATGGGAGGTCGTCATCCTGAAAATATGCCCTACAATGACTCATTTTAACGACACGTGGTATGACTTGTTTCCTGCCTGCTTGTGTCATAACCATGATGGGAACATAAGGGTATATTCCCCTTAACCCGATCAACACCAAGTGCAGAGTGTCCCTAAATCTAATGATGAACTCGTCAGTAGGGAACCGTTCGAACATCTATTGAACCTGATCCTCAGTCAAATTGTCAAAAAATTGTACCCACTCTGTAGCACTCTCTAGTTGAGCAAACATGTTTGGTATATAGGTCGTCCTCTTAGGATGATGTAAAGTTATATGATCATTCCACGGAGTTCGTGGAAACTCTTCACAGTATTGACCTCTCTGGAGATGCTCTAACAACCAAACATGTAGCAGTAGATTACAACCCTTGAAGTGTTTAAATCCCTTCTAGCAGCGGTCCAAGGCTCGATATATGTCTGCTATGATCATAGGGACAATGGTATATGTTTTTCCCTCAATCCCCTCCATTAGGGTTTTTGTTACTGTGGCCAGTCTAGTATGAATTATGTCCCCTTTCATCGTAAACATTATCATACCCAGAAAGCAGACGATGAACACAAAAACCTTGCGGTGAATACAACCCAAGGAAGTGATAGAGAATTCATCATGGTATATACGATAGGATTTGCTATGACCATATCGTTCATAGAGATAGTCAAGGGGTATGTAGGATTTCTTCAGGCACTCCAAATCGTCATTCTTTTTCAGACCCATCATTTTCAGAAACCCCCTAGCGGTACGGTTTTCTCGCACCAATAAAACCGGGACTATCCCAAGGCAGTCCAGCGAATCCCCCTATTTCTTCCAGGAGAGGGGTCATTTCTATGTTTCCAAAAAGAAACACAGATATTTTTACGTCCCAGAACATTGTGGCAGCTTCAATAAACATATTATTCGGTTGGATGTCCAATAAGGAAGGAAATTTCCCAGGACCTTTTTCACATGCTTTTTATCACTTGATGAAAGATCTTCCCACCAATCTAGCAATAATGGTGGTATGTTATGGACCATGCCGAACCTGGGGACTTCGTGCCTCATTTTCTGCAAAACAAATAAGGTTAGACCCTTTTCCCCTCCAGATTCGACTACTTATACATCAATGATTAACATATTGGCACTTATTTCTCCAAATTAATGCACATATCGTGGTTGCCTCCGTTGGGATTATGAAAACCCCGGTGGAATTTTGGATAAGGCTTTATTTAAAGGGTTATTATGTGGACAAGATATTAACCCTGGCTAGGTTTAACCATGATGCATGTACAATATATCGGAGTAAGTTTTCTATAGAGGTCGACACTGGTACCCTCAAGTGGACAACTTGAGGGGGAAAGGCACGGAACCGTCGACTGCACCGCTGATCGACTAGTTTTTCGCAAATAAGACTTTCCGAATTCAAAGGGGTGATATATAGGAAGAGCGCAAACACTCATCAAGTGTTGCTATGGTATTGATTACGCACGAGTGGAATATGATGTTGAGCATGATATATAATAGCATGTTGTCACGTATTTTTACGTTAGAAAATGATAAATGCGGTATTTAATAATTGAAAAGGCATTTTAAGAAAGAAAACAAAGAGACAATTTAATTCACATAAAGTGGGAAAGGGAAACGATGCGCACGTATTAACAGAATAAATCATGCTTAAATACTAATTCACAAAAACAAGTTTGTTATGGTAAGAGCCTAAGGGTTATCCCAGCAGAGTCACCATGCTGTCAAGCCCAATATTTTCCTCGCGGAAATCGGGTATCGACATTTCTGAGAAAACTCCTTCCCTTTTGGGATGGGATATGGGATTTGAAGAGTCGCCACCTAACGGATTAAGGTGCGTTAGGGCACCTAGAGCAGTTAACTCATGAAACTAGTTTGCATCACCAGAGATCGGGTAAGGGCTCGAAATTACCTTGAGGGGAAGGTGTTAGACACCCCTCGACGTTCACAACGGTGGGTCCCGACCGAACTTAATTAAGTGAATTAGTCTTAAAGGAAAATAAAACAATATAGACAACTATTATTTTGAAATATGAATTAAAATGAGTTCTAAGTTTTTTAGCCTATAGGATCATTTCCATGCAATACTTGGTAACTTTCCCCAAGTTGGGGTGCTACACATAGTATTAGCGCAAGGGTCATCATATCCTTTACTACCCAATTACTATCTTTCAGTTGTTACTTGAGCGTTGTAGTAGCTTCTAACTCGTGCCTTATGCATGCACTACCCGTCTCTTACCTATGGTCCTGGAGGTGTTTAGGACCTCTATTTAAGGTAGTTCTAGACCTATGTTGCTTAAAATGAGAAAAATCTAGGCGACAAACAAAATTCAGATCGGACTATCACGTAAGGAGAAGATAAGGGCTCATGTTAACCTCCACAAGTAACAACAAATGCATGCAGTTCAATCAACAAATTTCATTAATTTAGGATCATATATGCAGGATATCTAGATGGGCATAAGCAGAATGCAAGAAAGCAATTTATTAAAACGAGCATGGGGTCCCACTAGCTTGCCTACTGATTTGATTAAATTCTGAATCTGGGAAAATTTCAAGCAGCAAGAGATCACAGTTTTTAGAACCAGAATTCTTAATAACCCTACAAGTTTGCCTAAGTGATAACCAGAACAGAATCCTATGGGCATGGCATCTACAACTGTTAATTATAGACCTATAACATGGTTTCTAAGAGAGTTACTGATTTGAACTCGAAAACAGATTTTATCTCTTTAGATCCTATAGGCATGCTTTCTAATTTGCAGAATTAATTAACTCCTATAGGCATGATTTCTAAGTGCTGAAACTGATTACAATCATGACTCTAAATTTACCAACGGATTTTACTCTATAGGCATAATTTCTACTAGTTTAAATCCTAGAGACATGATTTCTAATTGTTGAAACTAATTTGTTTATTCCTATAGGCATGATATCTAAGTTGAAACTAATTTTGATATTTCCTATAGGCATGCTATCTAAGTTGAATGATTTTTAATCCCTATAGGCATGAATTTTATTAATCACGTGTGGATAGAATTTTAGACAAGTCACCAGAAAAGTTTATTAATTCATACAAATATGATCCTATATACATGATCACTAATGCACGTTGAGATTGGAAATATATATAGATCCTGTATTGGCGAAAAATAGACTCGTCATATGGGTCTATTAAAGGGCATCACGTGTCAACAAAGCTTGGAGAAAAGTAAAGAATGGCATACAACATGATATGTGAAACACCCCCGGGAATGAACATACTCATACCGTGCCTGATAGTCTCGGAACTAGTCATCATAAATAGCTCGGAACAGGTGCGGGAAAATATCTCATAATTACAAATGAGGAAGGAATCAATTGATCCCGAATTATATGGGATTTATCATCATTACTCCATCAGTTACCAATCAATTATGTAACGTGCAATAAATGCAATAAATTATTGTAACGGTCAGAAAAAGGCAATCAATTGCAAGATTGACTCAACAGGCCTAGATTGACTCAACAGGCACGAGATCGACTCAGCAGGCATGAGATTGACTCAAAAGTTACGGGAGTAGCTCATCAGCCACGGGATTGACTCATCAGTTATGGAATTACCTCATCAGTTATGAAATTCCAGCATTTACACAACTGTTACAAGTCTTCCAAAAGTAACGGATGGGTTGAGTAAATGCTCGTAATGGACCCATTATTCAAGGAGAATGGTTACTTAGATTTATCCCTATAAATAGACATAGTTTTATCACAATCAAGGGATCTAACTTTCTTCTATATAATTTTGTACATGGTAATTCATCTCATCTTGCTCCCAAGCTATCCATAGTTTGGCCCTTCAAGCTTCGTTCGGCTCAACATCCTGTCAAGGATGATTCAATAAGAATTATTTCTTCTCTGCTTTATTTTTATTATAGTGTCTCTCATTGAATTTATTTTTCACTTCTCTATCACTTTGAATTAACAAAAATTATACCTTTCGGATTGAATCGGTTGCTTGTGGCCCTTCACATAAAATTATTGCTTTGACCTTGAAAACTATTTTTTGGGTTAAACAGTTTGGTTCTGTTACCGGGAACTCAACAAAACTTGCTATTCAACCAAAGATACTAACAATTTTTGTTGATATTTGCTTGCTTTCAGTTTAAACCTTCATCATGGCCGAAATTTGCCAATCAACACAGTTGAGGACAACCAAGCTTGAGATGGCTTTACCATGAGAAAGGAAAAGGCAATAATAGCCATGATACTGATATATAAGCAACAAATAGAGAATGTACATCGGCATATTGGTACCACAACTATTAGTACCGAAACTTATTAAAGAATCTACGCCAAAGAAGTACCGAGACATGAAGTTCAGGTACATCAGGTAATTTTAATTTGCACAATTTAGTTCTAACTTGACAGAAATAGATCAAGGAACAAGACGAGCGGATAGAACACCTCCGGGAATTTCCGACTATACCATGAGAATGATATGCAACACCGAACTTTAAATGGAGAAAGGCATGGATGTTCAAATGAAAGTCAAAAATATGTCNTCGAAAATGCAGAACTCAAGTCAAGCCGAAGGTCTACCCAACAAATTAAAAGTTAAGAGCGAAGTCAAGATCCAAAAACGCAAGACTGATTCAAAAACCTACAAGGAAAACACTCGAGGATGTAAACGAATGTTCAGGTTAAAGGCAATATTTAGTTAAGGGTTGAAAGATATACCCTTGTATTTATTAAAAATTGTTGTCAATGAAAATAGTTGCGGGTAAAAACACATACCTTTATAAAAATTGTTACAAACAAAAAACAGTTATTCCCTTGTATTAACTCGAAAAAACTGTTACAAAAGAAAAAAGTTACGAAATACAAGCTTGTATCAAACCTGTTAAAAGAAAATAGTTGCAACATGAGTTTTAGACGATAATCAAACACATGTAAAATGTTGTGAAAGTTCAAACAAAAACTTTCTTCAGAAACATTCTAAAACATGTGAAAAATTCCTATCACTTTATTGCTTTATTACACCATTATGATGTTGAGACGTCTTCTTCATTAAGTGTCGATCAAAGAGGGCCCTCTTTCATAAATCGTTCCTAATACGAAAAGGTACGAGTAATCTAAAGCATGTTTATAAATGCAAAGACTTAAAGGGTGAAACAAAAACCCAAACATTAAAGTAGGCAAAAAACAAAGCCGAAATTTATATCGAACTTGCCAAACATAAGGCAAACATTTGTCTTCAAACCCCGAAACAAGACAGGGGTAAACCAACTGCTTATTGACGAAACGAACATGAGCGTTGGAGTTGTCATCTGAATCTCTAAGTTCTGCACTCTTTTTTCCTTTGTCCGGTTTTCATCCCTATTGGGATTTTTCGGCAAGGTTTTTAATGAGGCAGAGGCAATGGAGAAAAGGATAAAATTTTCCACTTCCCGGTCATATCACAGTGAATAACCGAAAAGTGGGGGGACTATCTGTATTGGCGAAAAATAGACTCGTCATGTGGGTGTATTAAAGGGCAGCACATGTCAGCAAAGCTTGGAGAAAAGTAAGAAGACATACAAGATGATATATGAAACACCTTCGGGACCGAACATACTCATACCGTGCCTGATAGCCTCGGAATTGGCCATCATAAATGGCTCGGAACAGGTGCGGGAGAATATCTCATAATTACAAATGAGGAAGGAATCAATCAATCCCAGATTATATGGGATTTATCATCATTACTCCATCAGTTACAAATAAATTATGTAACGTGCAATAAATGCAATAAATGATTGTAACGGTCAGAATAAGGCAATCAATTGCAAGATTGACTCAACAGGCACGAGATTGAGTCAACAGTTACGGGAGTAACTCATCAGCCACGTGATTGACCCATCAGTTATGGAATTACCTCATCAGTTACAAAACTCCAGCATTTACACGGCGGTTACAGGTCTTCCAAAAGTAACAGATGGGTTGAGTAAATGCTTATAATGGACCCATTATTCAAGGAGAATGGTTACTTAGATTTATTCCTATAAATAGACATAGTTTTATCATAGTCAAGGGATCTAACTTTCTTCTATATAATTATGTACATGGTAATTCATATCATATTGCTCCTAAGCTAGCCATAGTTTGGCCCTTCAAGCTCCGTTCGGCTCAACATCCTGTCAAGGATTATTCAATAAAAATTATTTCTTCTCTGCTTTATTTTTATTATAGTGTCTGTCATTGAATTTATTTTGCATTTCTCTATCAGTTTACATTAAAAAAAATTATATCTTTCGGATTGAATCGGTTGCTTGTGGCCCGTCACATAAAATTATTACTTTGACCTTGAAAACTAATTTTTGGGTTAAACAGATCCTGTGAACATGGATTCTAATGAAGAATTAACAAAAGAACTATAAGCAGTGTCTCTAGTATGCATAATCACAAACAGTTAGGAAAACATCATATAAGCAGGATCTCTAAATGAACAGCAACATGCATATAAGGAACCAACACAATAGACATATAGGCAGTATTTCTACCCGAGTTTTTTAACAAAGATATATAAAAAAACCCTAGTTTTTACTAATAAACCCAGATCTGTTCATTACAATGATTATTATATTATTAAAACCCAATAATGAATAAATTACATAACAAAATTCATTATACTATAGGGAGCCTTCATAGGCCCAATATAACCTGAGAACCAGGCCTTCAAGCAAAGCAGATCTGAAGCATAATGGTGGTCCATCCATTGATACACAAAATTGGGCTTCTGGTGTGTCAAAGTTCCCAAGGGCCTCAGGGACACCGGGCAATGCTCACACTATAACCTTACTTAGAGAAATAGTTTGTAAAAGATTGGAAGACCATCCCCAATGTGTCAGAGTTTGGAAGAGTCTCAAGAACCCTATGCAGTGCTCACACTAGGAGTGGTAGGAACCTAGATAACTAAGAGTAGAATTTTGAAAACCAGTACATATGGGGTAGGAAGACAAATTTAGAAAACATTTTGATTTTTAGGAACAAACAGATTCAATTTACAGGACTGCAAACAAAACTTCACCTAGCACAAACAGAGTCCATATTTAGCATATTATTGTGAATAACTTAGTTTATTAATCATCATCATATAAACATATATCAAGGATGATGAGATTTGAAATGAACTATGCAAATATGCACATAGAACAGAGTAGGTTAACAGGAATTAAAGCATACTAGTTTAGAAAGAAGTAAGGAGGAATCATAGATCAGATAGAAGCATGCTAAGTTTGAAATAAAATAACCACATAAGCATATAGAACAAAATCGGATAACAGGATTTAACACATACCAGTTAGGAAGAAAGTAAACAGGAATGTAATGGAAGTTTTGATACAGAGAGTTTAGCCTTGGCCTCTAGCCGACTAAACAGTGCAGCAAATCAGAGTGATAAAAAGAACTCAAGTTTATGAGAGAGCAGACAGCTTTGAGAATTTTGAATTGTAAGAATTGTTCAGTAAAGAAGTTGTGCGTGTGAGTGCAAGAGTCTTAGTGTAAGTCTCCTTGTATGTAGGTAGGTGTGTCTAAGTGTAAGTGTGTAAGCATGTTTGAAATCATAACAATGAAAGGCTTTTATAGCATACAGTAGAGTAAAACCAAATAAGGTAGGAAAATCAATAGCACACAAATAAGGTGCAGAGATCCGTTAATCAGTCAATTAGGGTTAACACAAATCAATTAATAGGACAGAATCACGTAAGTATTATTAAATTAAGGAGAATCTTTCACGGAATAAACCAGCAGACAAGATTAGGGGTAAATAAGGTAAGCAGTAAGTCTAGAAATCAATTATAGGTCGGTAATAATAATCAAAGCCCAAAAATCAGTCCAGTAAGGGAAATAAGGAAAGTATCCCCAATTATACATAAGGAAAGAATAGGTAAAAATCTGTTGAGAAAATATCGGTTTTAAGGGAAAGCACAATTTCAGACCCTAATTAGGAAAGTAAATCAATTAATCACTTTAATTGATAGATCTAAGGCAAACGGTCAAAACATTATAACAAACAGTCGAGTAATTGAAGACCCTAAGCATATAA
>ML383519.1:43000-73195 GCA_005239525.1 Nicotiana knightiana | reverse complement strand
ACTATTTTTTTTGATTATTTTTTAGGAGTAATTTCCATGCGGGGCAAAAATTGGGTGTTCACATGACTCATTTTAGAAACTCGCGGTATGACTTGCTTCCTGCATGCCTATCTTATAATCCTGATGGGAACATAAGGGTATATTCCCCTTAACCCAATCAACACAAAGTGCAGAGGGTCCCTAGATATGATGATGAACTCACTGGTAGGGAATCCTTCAAACATCCAGTGAACCAGGTCCTCAGTCAAATTGTCGAAAAACTACACCCATTCTGTAGCATTCTCCGGTTGAGCAAACCTGTCTGGGATGAAGGTCATTCTCTAGGGTGATGAAAGGCTATGTGATCATTCCACGGCCTTCGTGGAAACTCTTGGCGGTATCGACCTATCTGCAGGTGTTCTAGCAACCAAACCTGTAGCAGCAGATTACAACCCTCGAAGTGTTTGAACCCCTTCTAGCAGTGATCCAAGGCTCGATATATGTCTGCTATAATCATAGGGACGATAGTATATGTTTTCCCCTCGATTTCTTCCATTAGTGTTTTAGTTACCATGGCCAGTCTGGTGTGAATCCTGTCTCCTTTGCTTGAAAACACTATCATACCCAGGAAGCAGACGATGAACACAAAAACCTTGCGGTGAATACAACCCAAGGAAGTGATAGATAATTCATCATGAAAGATACGATAGGATTTTCTATGACCATATCGTTCATAGAGGTAGTAAAAAGTAATGTAGGACTCCTTCATGCATTCCAAATCATTGTTATTTTTCAAACCCATCATTTTAAGAAAACCCCTAGTGGTACGGTTTTTCGTCACCAATAAACCTGGATTGTCCCAAGGTAATCCAGTAAATCCCCCTATCTCCTCCAAGAGAGGGGTCATTTATATGTTGCCAAAATGGAACACGAACCATTCTCCGTCCCAGAACATAGTGGCCGCTTCGATCAACATATTGTTCTGTTGGATGTCCAATAAAGAGGGTAAGTTTCCGAGGACCCTTTTCACATGGTCTTTGTCTCTTGGCGAAAGGTTCTCCCACCAATCCAGCAACAATGGTGGTACTCTTTGGACCATGCCGAACCTGGGGACTTCGTGCCTCATTTTCTGCAAAACAAATAAGGTTAGACACTTCCCCACTCCAGATTAGGCTACTTATACATCACTGATTAGCATATTGGCACTTATTTCTCCAAATTAATGCACAGATCGTGGTTGTGTCCGTTGGGATTATGGAAACCCCGCTGAACTTTTGGAAAAGGCTTTTACTAAAGGGTTATTATGTGGACAACATATTAACCTTGGCTAAGTTTGACCATGATGCATGTATAATAAATCAGAGTAAGGTTTCTATAGAGGTCTAGACTGGTAACCTCAAGCGGACAACTTGAGGGGGAGGCATGGAACCGTCGACTGCACCGCTGATCGACTAGTTTTACTGCAAATAAGCCTTTCCGAATTCAAAGGGATGATATATAGGAATAGCGCAAACACTCATCAAACGTTGCTATGGTATTGATTACGCACGAGTGGAATATGATGTTGAGCATGATTTATGCAACAGAAAATAGCACGTTGTCACGTATTTGCTCGTTTAAAAAAATAAATAGGGTATTTAATAATTGAAAACGGCATTTGAAAAAAAGAAAGAAAATAAAGAGACAAGTCAGTTTCCATAATAAAGAGTAATAAAACAAGAAAGAGAAAATGTATAGGATTAAAAAATAGGCAAATAAATTCACATAAAGTGGGAAAGGGAAAGGGTGTGCAAGTATTAACAGAATAAAGCATGCTTAAAGACTAATTCACAAAAATCAAATTTGTTATGGTAAGATCCTAGGGATTATCCCCAGCAGCGTCGCCATGCTGTCGCGCCCCCTTTTTCTCCCAAAATCAGGTTTCGACATTTCTGAGACAACTCCCTTCCTTTTGGGATGGGAAATGGGATTTGAAGAGTCGCCACCTGACAAGTTAAGGTGCGTTAGGGAAAATAGAGTAATTAACTCATGAAACTAGTTTGCATCACCAGAGATCGGGTAAGGTCTCGAAATTACCTCGAGGGGAAGGTGTTAGGCACCCCTTGAGGTCCACAACGGTGGGTCCCCGATGAACTTAATTAAGCGAATTAGTCTTCAACGGAAAATAAAACAATTTAGACAACTATTATTTTAAAAAAGGAATTAAAGGGGTCCTATGTTTTTTAGCCTATAGGATCATTTCCATGCAATACATGGTAACTTTCCCCAGGTTGGGGTGCTACACATAGTATTAGCGCACATGTCATTATCTCATTTACTACCCTATTACTATATTTCAGTTGTTACCTAAATGTTTTAGTAGCTTCTAACTCGTTCCTTATGTGTGCACTACCCGTCCTTTTCCTATGGTCCTGGAGGTGTTTAGGACCTCTATTTAAGGTGGTTCTAGACTGACCTAGCTTGCTTAAAATGAGAAAAAGCTAGGCGACAAAAAACAATTCAAATAGGACTGTCACAGAACAACAAATAAAGGCTCATGTTAACCTCCACAAATAGTCAACAAATGCACGCAGTTCAATTAGAAAATTTCATTAATTTAGGATCCTATAGGCAGGATATCTAGATGAGAAAAAATAGAATGTAGAGAAGCAGTTTGTTTAAGGCGAGCATCAGGACCTATCAATTTGCCTACTGATTTTGATTAAGTTCTGAATTTGGGCAAATTTCAAGCAGCAAGATATCACAGTTTAGGCCCAGAATTCTTAATAAACCTACAGGTTTGCCTAAGTGATAACCAGAACAGAATCCTATAGGCATGGTATCTACAACTGTTAATTATAGACCTACAACAACGAGCTACTGATTTTAACAGACAGGTTTTTGTCTGTTTAGATCCTATAGGCATGCTTTCTACTTTTGCAGAATTAGTTAACTCCTATAGGCATGATTTATAACTGTTGAAACTGATTACAAGCATGATTTCTAAACTTACAACAGATTTACCCTATAGGCATGCTATATATTAGTTTAAATCCTATAGACATGATTTCTAGGTTTTGAATATGATTCCTTTTATTCCTGTATGCATGGTATCTAAGTTGAAACTGGTTTTTCATTTCTTATAGGCATGATATCTATTAATCACGTTGGGGAAGAATTTTAAAGCAAATTTCCACGAAGGTTTATTAGCTCAAACAAATAGAATCCTATATACATGACCACTAATGCACATTGAGATTGGAAATATGTGTAAATCCTAAGAACATGAATTCTAATGCAGAGTTACCAAAAACACCTATAGACAGTGTCTCTAATATGCATGATCACAAACAGTCAAGAAAACATCATATAGTCAGAATTTCTAAACTATTAGTAACACTCACACAATCAACACAGTAACCCTATAGACAGGATTTCTACCCGAGTTTTGAACAAAGATGTATAAAAACCCCTAGCTTTTACTAATAACCCCAGATCTGTTATTACATAGATTATTACATTATTACAACCCAATATGAATGAATTACATAATGCTATCCATTACACTTTAGGGAGCCTTAGCAGGCCCAATATTAACCTGGAAACCAGGCCTTCAAGCAAAGAAAGTCTGAAGCATAATGGGATCCATCCATGGCACATAAAATTATGTTTTAATGTGTCAAAGTTCCCAAGGGCCTCAGGGACCCCGGTCAATTCTCACACCAGAACCTCACTTAGAAAACAGTTTAAAAGTTTGGAAGACCAGCCCCAATGTGTCAGAGTTCAGGGGAGTCTCCAGGACCCTAGGCAGTGCTCACATTGGGGGTGATAGGAACATAGATAACTAAGAGTAGCAATATGAAAATAGTATATGAAGGGTAGGGGGACAGTTTTAGAAAAACAATGTGATTTTTAGAAGCAAATAAGTTCAGACTACATGGTAGCAAACAGAGTTGGGCCAAGAAATAAACAGAGCACACAGTCTAAACAAATTAGAACTTATTCAACTAAGTACTCATACCAGTATTCAAAGTGATTCACAAAGAGCAAGGACACCTAAATTAACAGACATAATTGGCTACACATGCTTGCTTGGCAGGGAACATACAACTGATTATGCAGAGTTTCACATTATTAAAGATAACCTAATTAGCTTTTTCACTAAGTGAAATCATATAGGCATGTATGCTGAAGTTTGAAATAACTAATCAAACAAACACATAGAACATGATAGGTAGTAGGAACTAGAGCATACTAGTTTCAGAGAGAGGTAAAAATGCATCACATATCAGGCAGAAGCATGCTAAGGTTGAAATAAACAAGCAGAACAGAACAAGATAACAAGAATTAAGATATAGAAGTTGAGGAAGAAACAGACAAGAATCATGTATCAAACAGAAGAAGGTTGAGGTTGAAATAAACTAATCACATAACATATAGAACAGAAATAGGTTAACAGAAGTTTAACAAACACCAGTTAGGAAGAAAGTAAACAGGAATGTAATGACAGTTTGGATCAAAAGAGTTTAGCCTTGGCCGGCTAAACAGTGCAGAAACCAGAGTAGCAGCACAAAGAGAGTTTTTTGAGGAAAAACAGAAAGCTTTTTAAGTTGTGAAGTGAAGAAAGTGTGAGAGTGTGTAAGTGTGAGTGTAAGTCTGTAAGCGTGAGCTTGTGTGTTAAAAATCAGAATAGTGAAAGGTTTTTATAGCATATAGTAGAGTAAAACCAAACAAGGTAAGGTATGCAAAATCAATCAATCAATCAATTAGGGTTAACATGAGTCAATTAACAGTAAGTGTAACTTAAATTAAGGAGCATCTTTCACGGAATAAATTCGTAGATAATATTTAGGCTAAATAAGGTAAGTTGTAAATCAAGAGATTACTTATAGGTCGGTTCTAGTAATCAAAGCACATAAATTAGGCTATCAAGAGAATTAAGGCAAGTAGTACCAACTGGAATCGCACATAAGGAAAGAATAGGTAAAAATCTGTCAAGGAGATATCAATTTTAAAAGGAAAGCACAATTTTCGAACCCTAATTAATCAAGTAAATAAGTTAATCAGTTTAATTAACAGAGCCACAGTAAACAGGCAAAACATTATAACCAACAGTCGAATAATGAAAAACCCTAAGGTGTAAAGATATAGAGATGAAACTTAAGCAAAAGAAATTAGTCAAGCACTAAAGAAGAAAACCAGAGTTGAACATTCAAACGTTTTAAACATTTTTGCAGAAACCTCTTGAAAAATTGAAACCCTAGCTTTTAGGGAAAAATGTAATCGGTTGAAAATAGTAGTAAATACAGAAGAATCTTAAAGGAAAAATACCAAAAAAACTCAAACCGCTTTAGATATAATGAGTTTGAACTGATTTGGCCAGAAATAGTTAGGTTTATACAAAAAATAAATAGAGGTGGAAAATCTGGCTTAAACTAGAGATTTGAAGACATAAAAACACAAAAGTGATAATAGTCACATACATGGGGGTGAATACAGACAGATTAATCGAGAACATGAGATATTTGAACCAAATATGGCTTGGGCTTCTTGAGTTTATCCTCAAGTAACATGAAAATCTAACAACCAGCAGAGATAGGAGGCCGAATAGGGCCTGAGATTAAAGAAATAACCCATGAATCAAAGGGGTTTCAGTGACAGTGGGCTATGGTTAGTAGGAGGGTGAGAGATAAGAGAGAAGGGAAGGGGTTTCAAGGCGGCGGATTTGGAAAAGTGAGTAGAGTTGAGGTTGTTTGGTTAATTAAAAATGGAAAGATTGTCTTCGACCGTTGATCTTCTGAGGTCAATGGCCACGATTAAATCTGGGGTTGGGGTGGGTTATAACAATTGGGTTATTGGGTTTGGGTTATGGGTTTTGGGTAAGGTTAGGGTATTGGGATGGGGTACTCATTGGGCTAAGGTGCGAAAAAAATTCATAAAAGAGGCTATATGTTAAATACCCATTTAGTTTAATAAAATAATTTATAAAAATAGTTAATGAATGATGAAAATTCTATTTATGTATTAAAATGATTTAAAATAATTACTTAATATTATAAAATATAAAATGTCATTTTCGTGTAAAAATAAAGTAATTATGCACACATGGGCTATTATTACAAATTTATTGCAATTCTAACCTGAAGATGTAAATATAATTATACATAAAATAATTAATGGTTAATATAAATTTAAATGATAAAATTAAGCAATAAAATTATAATAGAATTATTTGTGATGCAATTAGTAATTATTAAGATAATATGGAAAATATTAATTAAAAATCACAGAAATATATGGAAAAATGCTAATTGATGCTCATGCATTGTTTTCAAAGTATATATGCATTTTGAAAATAATATAGGGAAAAAGTTGGTATCAATAAGGGCCGCTATGTCCTTTGAGGCTTTGTTGAGGTTGGACAAGTTTACCGAGCTCTTTATTGTTCATTTAAGTGGTGCACATTATAAGGACCCACATGATTATCTAGACCGCTGCCACGAGGTGTTGCTGAACATGGGTAGAGTTGAGACCAATGAGGTCGATTTTTTGGTGTTTCAGATGACTGGTTCCGCCATGAGATGGTGCAGAGATTATATGTTGACTAGACCAGTTGGTTCTCCTGCACTTACCTGGGATCAGTTTTCACAGCTATTTCAACAAAAGTTCATCTCGGTCACCCTGAAAGAGGATCAACGCAGGCACTTAGAGCGTCTTCAGTAGGGTAGTATGACTGTTACCTATTACAAGACTCAATTTGTGGACGTAGCTCCCCATGCCATTATCTTTCTCCCTACTAAGAAGGAGAGAGTGAAGATATTCATTGATGGGCGCACTTCCACTATCAAGATACAGATGGCCAAGGAGACTGGAAATGATATTACATTTCAGAGGGCGGTAGATATTGTCAGAAAAATAGAGATGGTTTGTGCTCAGGAGAGGGGGCGGGTGTCTCATAAGAATCCTCGTCATTTTGATAGTTTTAGTGGTGCCTAATCTGGAGGCAGGGGTAATTTTGGTAGAGTCCATCCTCCTAGGAAATTTTAGTCAGCGCTTTAGGCATCTCACAGTGCTTTAGGGAGTCGTGGTCCTTATGTTCCTCATTCTGGGCAGCCGGACTACAGTTCACCATCAGCTCCTATAAGTGCACCTCTGATTCAGAGTTATCATCACGGTTATCCAGCCCGTTCGGGTCTGCTTCAACTTCAGCAGTCACAACAACACAATGGGTTTTGAGTGTGGAGGTACTGGTCACATCAGGAGGTTTTGTTCGAGATTCTTGGGCGACATGCCATATCAGAGTTCTCGTGCCATGGTCCCGACACCACTTGCTCCACTGCTAGCTCAGCCAGCTAGAGGAAGGGGTCAGGAAACCAGAGGTGAAGGTCAGGCCATTAGAGGTAAAGTTTAGCCAGCTAGAGGCCATCCCAGGGACGTAGGTCGGAGTGGTAGGGGCCCAATCCGATGTTATGCTTTACCGGGTACGCCTGAGGCCGAGTCATCTAATGTTGTTATCTCAGGTACCGTTACAGTTTTCCGTATAGATGCTTCAGCTCTATTTGTTCTGAGCACCACTTATTCCTATGTGTTATCCTATTTTGCTTCATATTTAGTGGTTCTCATGATTCTTTAGGTGCTCCTGTGTATGTGTCAACGCATGTGGGAGATTTAATTATTGTAAATCGCGTTTACTGCTCGTGTGTGATTACTATTAGGAGTCTTGAGACTAGCGTAGATCTCCTACTTCTTGATATGGTAGACTTTGATATTATCTTGGGTATGAGTTGGATGTCACCTTATCATGCTATTTTGGATTGTCACGCCAAGAAAATGACCTTAGCCACACCGAGGTTGCCTCGATTAGAGTGGAGGGGGACTCCTGGCCATTCTACCAGCAGGGTTATTTCTTATGTAAAGACTTGATGTATGGTCGAGAAGGGATACCTAACTTATTTGGCCTATGTCAGTGATTCTAGTGCGGAGGTTCCTTCCATTGATACACTACCAGTTGTGTGTGAGTTCCCATAGGTTTTTCTTGTAGATCTTCCGGGGATGCAACTCGATAGAGATATTGAATTCTGTATTGATTTGGCTCGGGTCGCTCGACTCATTTCTATTCCACCATACCGTATGGCCCCGGCGAAGCTGAAGGAATTGAAGGAGAACTTGCAAGATTTTCTAGGTAAGGGATTCATTAGACCTAGTGTCTCACCCTGGGGTCCGCCCATGTATAGACTATCGGCAGTTAAACAAAGTCACTATCAATAACAAGTATTTGTTGCCAAGGATTGATGACTTATTTGATCAGTTTTAGGGTGCCAAGGTGTTTTTGAAGATTGACTTGAGGCCTGACTACCATCAGTTGAAGATTAGGTCATCAGATGTCCCTAAGACAGCTCTTTGGACTCGATATGGGCATTCTGAGTTCATAGGGATGTCATTTGGGTTGACAAATGCCCCAACAACATTTGTGTATTTGATGAACCAGGTGTTCAAGACCTATTCGGATTATTTTGTGATTGTATTCATTGATGATATCTTGATCTACTTTTGCAGACGAGAGGAGCATGAGCAACATCTTCGTATTGTACTTCATACTCTGAGGGATAATCAGTTACATGCCAAGTTTTCAAAGTGTGAGATTTGGTTAGACTGAGTTGCCTTCTTGTGCATGTTGTATCGGCTAAGGGCATAAAAGTGGATCCTAAGAAGATTGAGGCAGTTCAGATTTGGCCTAGACCTACTTCAGCTACAGAGGTCCATAGGGTTTGGTGGGTTATTATCGTCGGTTTGTGGATGGATTTTAATCCATATCGGCCACATTGACTAGATTGACCCAGAAGGGTGCCTCATTTAGATGATCAGAGGAGTGTGAGTTGATCTTTCAGAAGCTCAAGACTGCTTTGACTACACTTCCAATGTTGGTGTTGCCCATAGGTTCAGGATCTGACACGGTGAATTGTGATGCATATCATATTGGGCTCGGTGCAGTATTTATGCAAGATGGCAGGGTGATTTCATATGCACCACGAAAGTTGATGGTTCATGAGAAGAACTACCATGTTCATGATTTAGAGTGGGCGGCCATTGTTCATGCACTAATGATTTGCATGCACTATCTTTTCAGCAGGTCGTGTGAGGTATTCATGGATCATCGGAGTCTACAATATTTGTTCAAGCAAAAGGATCTTAACTCGAGTCAGATGAGGTGGTTGGAGCTGTGTAAATACTATGATATCACCTTTTTGTATCATCCCGGAAAGGCCAATGTGGAGGCGGATGCTTTGATTAGAAATTTGTGAGTATGGGTAGCCTTGTGTATATTTTAGTTGGTGAGAGACCGCTTGCATCAGATGTTTAGGCTTTGGCCAATCAGTTCGTAAGGTTAAATGTTTTGGAGCCTAATTGTTTGCTAGCTCACAGTCTCTCGGTCATCCTTGTATGAGCGCATTAGAGAGCGTCAGTATGATGACCCCCATTTGTTTCTCCTTAAGAACACAATACAACACAGTGATGTCAAGCAGGTTACTGTTAGAGATGATGGGGTTTTACGAATGCAGGGTCATATTTGTGTGGCCAATTTGGATAGGCTTCATGAGTTGCTACAACATTATTGGTGTAGGAGGATAAAAAATGATATAGCTGCATATGTAGCTCGGTGTTTGAATTGTGACCAAGTAAAGTACGAGCATCAGAGGCCCGGTGATTTGCTTTAAAGGCTAGAGATTCCTAAGTGGAAGTAGGAGCATATTACTATGGGTTTTGTTGTTGGACTCCCACAGACTCAAAAGAAGTTCGACGAGGCATGGATCATTGTGGACAGGTTGACCAAGTTGGCACATTTCATTCCTGTGGCAGTTACCTATTCTTCAGAGCGATTAGCATAGATTTACATACGCGAAATCATACGTCTTCACAGTGTGCCCGTGTCTATCATTTTTGATAGAGGTACACATTTCACTCTCACTTCTGAAGGGACGTACAATGTGAGTTATGCACGCGGGTTGAGTTGAGTACATCATTTCACCCTAGACGAGCAGACAGTCCGAGAGCAGTATTCAAATATTGGAGGATATGCTTCACGCTTGCGTTATGGATTTTGGGGGTTCTTGGGATCAGTTCGTGCCACTTGTGAGTTTTTCCTACAAAAACAGCTACCATTCATGTCACGCCCCAAAAATGGGGGGCGCGACCGGCGCTCAACCGAGTAAACCAGATTGAGCAAGCCTGATAAGTCTTATTCTACCCAACTAATTCGTGAATAAATAAGAGATAAATTCTATTAATCATACTTTATAAATATATCATTAACAACTTTCATTTTTGTTTCCATTAGCAGATTCAGCCATAATAAACAGATTATTACAATTAGTACATATGAATAAAACATATTTGCCGAATACCAACATTTTTCTAATCCAATTCCAATACCCGACACCACCCACAACCTGTCTACGGAGACTCTAAGCACAATTGAAGTGTAATAAGGAAATGTCGACATCAAGGCTCCAGTTATACCTCAAAATACAAAGTACACGCCGAAATGAAGTGGGGATCACCAGGTTAGCTGAAAGGAGTGTACCTCTATCACTGATCACTGCTGCCTACTGTGGAACCGCCTGCATTTATTAACGATGCAGCGCCCCCAGCAAAAGGGACGTTAGTACTGTTGAATACTACTAGTACGTAAAGCTAAAAATCATCTTTAAAAATAAAATAATTATACAAGAAAAGGAAAGTCATATAAACAATCCAGTCACAATCAATAACATCGAAATGCCCAAGTGAAATCTAGCGATTGTCAACATACGGAAGTAACACACATCTCCTTAGAAAGATAAATAATGCAATAAGAAGAATTCAAGAATTCAATGAGAAACATAAGCATCATCACAACATCAATTAAGGAATCACACAAGCTGTCAAGAGAATCATTTTTAAGTTTAGCTTGGCCATCACTAGCATTAATTTCTCATGACCCATATCACCACCGTACTTTTATATGGAGTCCGATCACGACCCGATCGACTAGGTCGTCTCACTTGGAGACAGGTTTCCACAATACAAATTTCCGTTTCAATTTCAATTCGATTCATAACACAGCACAAAACCAATATGTGTGCGGCATGGTGTCCGATCACGGCCCAATCGGCTAGGCATCTTACTCAAGACATTTCTATTTTCATCAATCATCTCATTTCTCATTCTGCACAGATATTTCAAGTCTTCCAATGCTAGTGGCCACAGTCGTTAATTCATACCCGACACTAGGCCCTATTTCATAATTCAATTCATTTCCACATATTTCACATCAATATCAATTTCATCAACAAGTCGTTCGGTTCAAAACATCAAGTACACATGAGAGCAAACACGAATCATGGGCATATAGAGACTGTCACATTCCTTTGCAATTTAACATATTTTCCATAGCATCAATTCTTCACCAAGTAACAATATAGCATCATGGAAGCACTTGAATGCATATGGAACATAACGTCTTACAATACAAATACGATTGAAATGTTATTTCCTTCATCAATCAAGATTAAGGCTTACACAATTGATAGGGGTGCACCATAGAGGCTTGATTCCTAAGAAGAGAGGGGGGGCTAGCCATACATACCTCAAAGAGCTTTTAGTCAAATTCCACTTTTAGAAGTTATCTTAAATAGTTGAGTCGAGGCTCGTCTCGTAATCTATTTCATATATATATTTTCTCATTTCATAGGACTCGCTAGGCACAAGTATATATAAGTTATCCACACTCTATTTCCCCAGTTTATTTAATTTATTTTCAAGTATCTTTATAGTTTATCATCGACTAAGAACACTCAATAAAGGCATTTAGTACACATACTGGCAAGTAGGAATGTTGAGCACATCGAATCTTCTTCACCTAATTAGTATACCAGTTTTCATTAAAATTACCACTCGAGACTATGCCATTTTAATAAGGAATCCTTACTTTAAACATCTATTACTCAATATAAGGCTCGATCTAAATAATCATGTTTATGAATTCATAGGGGATAACCCAGAACAAAGAGATTTGGGATTTTGGGCTGGTCATACTTAAACTTGCGGAAACAATATGGAATTTAATTCCGAGAGATAAAGTTTAGCCCACATACCTGGTTGAGCTTTCCTTAAGTTACTACAATGCACCAACACCTCTAGAAATAATGATCTATAAGGAGCGAAAAGCGATTAATAACTAGGAAGATTACCCATGGTGTAACTCTCTTAGGAATTTCATCAACCACCTAACATGCGTAATAGACTACAAGGTCCAAAAATGGAAATTCCTTCTTCCCTCAACCAATTTTAATAGGAACTACCCAAATTAGTTCATTAATATCACATACTACAACTTAGTGTCACATGCATGACCTATTTCTAATACCCACAACATATTTGAACCCTTAACCTCTTGCATGCAAGACTATTTACCCTAAGCCCATGAATTATCTAAGTAGTTACTCATATTTAGAAGATATTCAAAAATTGTTGGGTTAAGCTTAGATTCTTACCTGCAATGTGAAAGATTTCTTGATACTCTTCAAAGACTTAGCACAAATTGGTGGATTTTGGGTGTTAGTTAGCTTCCTCCCCTTAGAACTCTCTCTCTCTCTCACTCTACAATATAGTAGAAAATTATTCTAACTTATCAGGAAAGGGGTATTTTAATGATATAGGTTTGGGTTTTAAAATGACAAAAACGGTGCCCCGACACAGGTATGCGATCACATACGTGATCGCATAACTGATATGCGGTCCACAAAGATACCGTAGAAATGAGCTTAGCCGGGTGGAACATCTGATCGAATATGCGGCCCGCATACCTGTTCTACGGTCACATAATGCACCGCAAAACTCCCCTCGCAAAACTCCAAGGTAGATATGTGATGGATTATGCGGCCCGCTTATTAATTGTGCGATCGTATTTTGGGCCGTAAAAACGCACTCTTTCGCGAACATTTTCTTTCAACTCCGTAGGGTACTGTTCAATCCACCGTTAAACGCATAAATCTAATATGGACATCACGAAGTACCTGTTTTCGAGGTAAAACTTTACGGGGCCTTAAGAGTCAAGCATTCAGATGGCTCTCTATGAGGCCTTATACAGGAGGTGGTGTTGTTCGCTAGTTGGAAGGTTCGAGCCGGGAGAAGCACGGTTGTTGGATACCAATTTTGTTTTTGGATTCCTTGGACAAGGTCAAGATTATCCAGGATTGACTTCGCCCTGCTCCATCTATGCAGAAGAGTTGTGCCGACCATAGAGTTTGTGATGTTGCATTCCTGGTTAGAGAGAGGGTATCGCTCCTGGTTTCACCCATGAAGGGTGTGATGAGGTTCAGAATGAAGGTAAAGTTGAGCTCTAGGTGTATCAGACCCTTTGAGATTCTTGAAAGAGTGGGTGAGGTGGCCTACATGATGGCATTTCCACCTAGTTTGTCAATAGTCTATCCGGTGTTCCATGTATCCATGATCAGGAAGTATCACAGTGATCCATCCCATGTGTTAGATTTCAGCTCAATCCAATTGGACAAGGATTTGATTTATGAGGAGGAGCCGGTGGCTATTCTAGCCTGGTAGTTGAGGTCTATGAGTTATCCTTCAATTTGAGTGCAGTGGAGAGGTCAGTCGATCGAGGCAGTCATGTGAGAGACCAAGTCGGACATGTGGAGTAGATATCCATACCTTTTCACCAGTCTAGGTACCTCTCTATGTACATTCGAGGATGAACGTTTGTTTTAGAGATGGAGAATGTGATGACCCGATAGGACATCTATAGTTTTACCCTTCATTTCTGTGCTCTAAAACCTCGAATAGCTCCATTTATCCTTTCTCGATTTGCGTGTGCAATCCCTGTCTTTTTCCTGAAATTGTTTTTGTTAGAAGTTGATAAAAATTTGATATTTTGCCTAAACCTCATTTGAGTTGACTACGATCAATGTTTTGTGTAAATGAACCCGGATCAGTATTTTGACGGTCCTAGTGGATCTGCATCGTGATTTGGGACTTAGACGTATGCATGTGATCGAATTCGAAAGTCCCAAACTTGATTTAACGTAATTTGTTGAAAACTAGCAATTTAAAGGTTTAAAGAATTTCTATGTTTGACCGTAGGTTGACTTTGTTGCTACCGGGTTTTGATTTTGATTCCGGAACTTGGTATATGTTCATTTTATTATTTATGACTAATTTATAAAAGTTAATGTAAAAGGGAGTTGATTATACGTGATTTAGATGTTCGGTTGTAAAATTGAAAGTTCTTAAGTTTCTTTGAAAATTTCATTCATTTCGGTGTCAGATTCGTGGATCTAGGTGTTATTTTGGTGTTTTGATTGCACGAGTGAGTTCTTATGATGTTATTACATCTTTGTGCATATTTGGTTTGGAGCCCGAGGGGCTTGGGTGAGTTTCGGATAGGCTACAAATGGTTTTGAACTTAGCAAAATGCTGCCTTTTGAGGTCTGCTGATGTCTGGTGCATTCGTCTTCACGATCGCGAAGAGTAACCTGGGCTTGGGGTGGATTTACCCTACGTGAATGCAGGGAACAGGTCACAAATGCGAAGCTTTGGGGGCTTACCTTTCGTGAACCTGACCACCCAAGCGCGAACGCGAAGGTTGTGGGGTTCTGGGGATGTTGGGCAAGTCACTCTATGCGAACGCGATCCGAGGCTCGCGAACGTGAAGGAAAGGGGGCTTAGCCTTCGCAAACACAAAGAGGTGACTGCGATCGTGATGGCCTTTTAGCTAGTGCTCTTAGCATACGCATCATGTGCTTCGCGAATACGACGAACACCTGACGCCCAGACGTTAAAACTTCTAACAGTCGGGATTTCACCCATTTTTCACGATCTTCTCATTAGAGCTCAGACTAGTGGATATTTAAAGAGAAATTTCATCACTGTTCTTCCATTTCCATTAACACCCATTGATTTCTAACCTTAATCTATGCTCTTTTATGGTGGAAAATAGGGATTTGGATAGAATTGGAGGTTTTTGTATAACTGAGATTTAGACTTCAAATTGAGGTCAGCTTTCGAAACTAATCACATAATTGGGCTCGAAGGTGAATGGGTGATTGGGTTTTAGTCAAACTCTCGGGATTTGTACCAAGCGAGCCCATGTTGACTTTTGTTGACTTTTTGGGAAAAGTGTAAAGATCTTAGCTTTATGTATTGTAATTGATTTTCCTCGTATTGTTTGTTGATATTTAGTCGACTTTGGTTAGAGTTGATTGGTTTGCAGGCGAATTTTAGAGGAAATGCCCCTGTTGAGCTTTGGTTTTCTTGTGAAGCGAGGTAAGTGTTGGGTCTAACCTTGATTTGAGGGAATTACAAACCCTTGAACTATATTATATGTGAATTACATGTGTAATGGCGTATATATGAGGTGAAGAGTATATATACGCCATCAAAATAGTTGTTTTCATGCTTTCCCGTATTTTGTTAATTATATCATTCTATTTCTTAACTACTACACGTTTTTAATTGCTTTTTATGTTGTAACTTGTCACTTGTAATCTATTTAACCTTGTATTGAAATGCTCGTCCTACCATGATTCCGTGATTAATTGCTATTTTCTTTACTTGTCTTACTTGCACACTTTAATTGCCATGTAGTTGGCTTGTTGTTTCTTTGTATTGATTGTAGCATTGCCTGATTTGGTATGAGGTTTCTTCATGGATTTTCTTTCATAATTCTTTAATCACAGAGATTCTTGTGAGTTGAGTTTTTGAATTGATTACATTTATTGATTTTATTTATGGATCGGGTTGCACACTGCATCGGGTGGAATAAAGGAGGATTGGTATTGATATGCTGGGATCTGATTGCACACTGCAACGGATTTTATATGTGATTTTGATATTGTGAAATAAGGGAGGATTATGATATTGATTCTGATTATATAGTGGGATCGGGTTGTGGGCCGCAACGGATTTTACATGTTATTCTTGATATTAATATGGTGAAACAAGGGAGAATTGTGTTTGTACGGTGGATCGGGTTGCGCGCCGCAACGAATTGTGTGTCATGTATTCATTGTTGCATTGTGTTAGCTTTCAGGGTTTTCATATGATATTCTGAGGAGTGATGTTTCTAGTTTTACTATTTTTGAGGATTTAGTTTATTTTCATATATTAAATGGCCTACGTTTCCTATGTTCCTTTCCCGTTATTATTATTATACTGCGTACAGGTTATTATAAGTGATCTTCCTTAGCTTCATCACTACTTCGTCGAGGTTAGGCTCGACACTTATAGAGTAGATGGGGTCGATTGTACTCATACTACATTTTACAATTCCCATGTAGAATGCGGAAGGTTCCCCTGCTTCCTAAGCAACTAGTTCGAGTGCAGGAGAATTAGGACCCTGTAGTGGTCGAACCTGAGAGGGAAAAGGTAGGGCATTGGGACCCTGCAAGAGCGCCCCTTATCTCCGGCTCAAATTTTCTTGTAAAGGACCCAACAATTACAGCTTCCAAGAATTCTTGCAATGTTTATCTTATATAATCGATTAATATTTGGAGTCGGTCCTTGCGGGGGTCAGTAGATTTCTCGGATTGATTGGCAGACATAGACTTGAGATACATCTACAAGGCGTTTGCATCCCTGAAATCCCCTTCTACCTTATTCTAGTTGTTTATTGTATTTCAGACATATATTCTTTCATTTTGTCTTTTATTTGTAGAACTCTATTCGCTCGTGTACTTGTGACACCCAATTTGGAATTCTGTCTTGATATCGTTGTTGTTATGGTTTTCTCACACTTCTTCGTTTTATTCAGTTTCTTGGTTATTATTAATTTGATTAGAAATGGCTAAAAAGTATTCTAACGTTGTCTTGCATAGTAAGTGAAGTGTTATGCGCCATCAAGGTCCCGAAGGTGGGAATTTTGGGTCATGACAAGTTCCAGATAGCATTCTTCTGGAAATTATTGAATAATTTTATGCAACAATGGCATGGATGAAATTGGAAGATATGTATTCTAAGAAATCACTAACAAACCGCCTCTACTTGAAAAATAGGTTATACAATCTCCGTATGAACGTACACCTGTTAAAACTCACCTAACAACAACAACAACAACATACCCAGTAAATGTTGGGGGACTCTTGGCTCAACAGGAGAGACAATAATATCATAAAAGAAACAAGAGAAAAGGAATGTAACAACAAAAGATGCCAGAAAGAAAATAACAACAACAAATAAGTGAAAGGACAATAACACAAAACTATGCAAAACAACAATGTGAACACAACCTAGATCTCTAACAAACCTAAACAAAACTCTATCAGACTACCCGGTACAAAGAGGGAAGAACTCTCGACTACCCCTAGCCTACCACCCTTATGCTCGACCTCCACATGTTCCTATCAAGAGCCATGTCCTCAAAAATCTGAAGTCACGCCATGCCCTGCCTGATCACCTCGCCCCAATACTTCTTAGGCCACCCTCTGCCTTTTCTTATACCTGCCAAAGTCAACCACTCACACCTCCTAACCGGTGTATCTAGGATTCTCCTTCATACGTGTCCGAACCATCTAAGTCACGCTTCCCTCATCTTGTCGTCCACGGGAGCCACGCCCGCCCTCTCCCGAATATCTTCATTTGAATACCTTTGTGTTTCGGTGGCACATTCTTGTCACACAGGACTCTAGACGCTAACCTCCATTTTATCCACCCCACCCCAATACGGTGCGTAACATCCCCGTCGATCTCCCTATTTCCTTAGATAATTGACCCTAAGTACTTAAAACTTTCTCTCTTGAGGATGACCTGTGAGTCAAGCCTGACTTCCACATCTGCTTCCTCCGTCATGTTGTAGAACTTATATTCCACATATTCTGTCTTATTGCTAATCAACTTAAAACATTTAGACTCCAGTGCCTGCCTCCATACCTCCAGTCTCCCATTAACGGCATCTCGCATCTCATCAATCAGAACTATATCATCAGCGAACAACATACACCATGGCACCTATCCTTAGATATGTTGGGTCAGTGTGTCTATCGCCAGAGCAAATAAGAACGGGCTGAGTGCAGATCCTTGGTGTAACCCCATAACCACCGGAAAAGGCTATGAGTCACCTCCCATAGTCCTAACTTGAGTCATAGCTCCATCATACATATCCTTTATCGCCCTAATGTAATCCAACGGCATACCTTTTACCTCCAGACACCTCTAAAGGACGTCCCTAGGGACCTTGTCATATGCCTTCTCTAGGTCAATAAACATCATATTAAAATCCCTCTTCCTATCCCTATTTAGTTCCACCAACCTCCTGATAAGGTAGATATCTTCCATAGTATAACGACCCGTCATGAACCCGAACTGGTTTTCGATATAGACACCGCCCTCTTTATCCTACTTTCCACCATCCTCTCCCAAACATTCATGGTATGACTTAGTAACTTGATACCCATATAGTTGTTATAATTCTAGATATCCCCTTTGCTCTTGTACACCAGAACCATTGTACTCCACCGCCACTCATTAGGCATCCTCTTTGTCCTAACGATAACATTAAACAAGCTAGTCAGCCACTCCAAGCCTGCTCTACAACATATCTCCAAAACTCTATTGGAATCTCATCAGGTCCGGTCGCTTTGCCCCGATTCATCTTACCCATCGCACCCATAACCTCCTCAACCTTAATGCACCTAAAATACCTAAAGTCTCGATGACTCTCGGAGTTCCCCAATTACTCTAAGACGATGTTTCCATCCCCATGTTCATTCAGAAGTTTACAAAAGTACGACTGCCGTCTTTTCCTAATTTGAGCCTCTTGTCAATACTCGAACATCCTCGTCTTTGATACACCTCACATGATCCAGGTCACGAGCCTTCTTATCTCTCGCTTTGGCCAACCAAATAAATTTGTGTCCCCACCTTTGCCCCCAAGTTCCTCATAAAACTGACGAAAAGCAGCAGTCTTAGCCTCTGTGATCGTTAATTTTGCCTCCTTCCTAGCCTCCTTATATCTTTCTCTGCTCGCTCTCCTCTGATCCTCAGCGCTTCTCTCTACTAACTTAATGTAAGCCGATTTCTTGGCTTCCACTTTAGCTTGGACCATGTCATTCCACCACCAGTTGCCTCAGTTCCCACCGGAGTAACCTTTCAAAATTCCCAACACCTCTCGTGTTGCCTCCCTTATACAGTCCGTTGTCGCCGTCCACATAGCACTAGCGTCCCCACCACTCTTCCAGGCACCCATACTCGTCAGTCACCCCTCCAAATCCTGCTCATTATCCTTAGACTAAGCTCCCCACCTGATCCTTGACTGACCCCGTACAAACCTCTTCTTCCTCTTCATCAATATACCGACGTCCATCACCAGGAGCCTATGTTGAGTTTCGGGGTTCTCACTCGGGATCACCTTGCAATCCTCGCACAACCCCCTATCGCACCTCCTGAGGAGGAGATAGTCAATTTAAGTCTTAGCCACCATACTCTGGAAAGTAACCAAATGTTCCTCCCTCTTCGGAAACATAGAGTTCACGATCACCAACTCAAAAGCTATAGTGAAATCCAACAGTGAGCTACCACCCACGTTCCTATCACCAAAGCCGAAGCCACTGTGCACCTCACCATAGCCATCAGCAGACGACCCAATATGACCATTGAAATCCTCTTGTATGAATATCTTCTCCGTAGGTGGAATACCCCCCACAATCCCATCCAGCGTCTCCCAGAAGCGCCTTTTAACATCCTCGTCCAAGCATGTTTGCGTCGCGTAAGCGCTAATGACATTCAGAGTGCTCCCTCCAACTACTACCTTAATCGCCATCAATCTGTTATTCACCCGTCGAACCTCTACCATTGACTCTCTAAGCTGGCTATCCACCAAAATTCCCACTCCATTCTTACCCTTCACAACTCCAGAGAACCACAATTTATACCCGTCTACATTTCTCGCCTTCGATCCTACCCACCTAGTCTCCTGTACACACACTATATTAACCCTCCTCTTCTAGAGAATCTTCGCCAGCTCTATAGACTTACCTGTAAACATCCATATATTCCATGATCCAATTCTCAACCTACAGGCTACCTTGTTCCCTTTACCCCCTTTGGGCCCCGTCCCACCCCTTGACCCTTGTCCTACCCCCCTCCCTACCACCCGGCCTCCCCGAGGACATGACACTACTCTGCCATTACAAACAAGAGTCTCTATACCTACGAAGGTCTAAAAATTATAAGGAGAAAAGACACCACATAGAACAACAAAGGGAGCAAATAGTAAATACAAGCCCACCAGATTGACTAGACTAGTACGAAATACTATGGCAACAAAGTAATTTACACATGGGACACAGAAACAAGAGGCGGGAGGTACCAATTCCCGCGAATAGAACCTGGAACTCTCGACTTGGTATACTCCCAATGTTATGGAACCCGGCGTATAGATGTTACTCTACTGCTTGTGTGTGTGCATCTCCCAAAAGTGATACCAGAAAAATGATGGATTGGAGAATACCGATCACTGATGAACTAATTATTCGAGGGTTCCTATCGCCGACGACGTTTTATTGGACAAGATTCAAGTAGTAGCAAGAATTATAAAAGGAAAGCCATCAATGATTATTTCAGCGGAAAACAAAAAGAATCAAGCTTTTACAAGAGAGGGATTCTAATGAAACTATATTTGCTGGAGAAGAAGATCGCATGAATTCATCGGAGAATATGAGATTTCTCGAAACAAACGCTTGCTAAATGTAATTCTCCACTTTTGGAAAAGCAACAAAACCAAAGTAAACCAAATATAAATCAGCTACTTTTTCTTATAAAAATATTTCATGTTAGCACAAGATTCTTCTTGATTCTATAAGCTTTTAAAACTGAAAGAAACAAATTCTTAAAGAGAACCAATTGTTTTCGTTTCTACAAACACTGTGCCCCAGAAAATAATATGACTTAAAATGGTAACAATTTCATATTTCCTGAACAATATACTATCAAGAAAAATAAAAATGCTTTTTAAAAATAAATTTCAATAAAGATTGAGACTATTAATGAATAAAGTAATCGATGAAGTGGGAAAATCAAGAAAATAGTTGGATTTAGAACTAATTCAGATTAGTTAATTCTCAAGTCAAAGAAAAGAATGTTAATGCAGATACATATGGTTATCGACCAATTCAGCCAATACCCAATTGAGGACACAAGATTAAAGACGTAATCAAGGACGGAGAAAAGAAAAGCACACCTCCAAATTATGGAAATAGAAAAAGGGAGAGGAAAAGAGATACAAAATGGATGATTGTATTGAATTCCAGAAAAGACAGAAGCCAAGAAAGAATTCTTCACAAAAGATAATCAAATAAAAATGCGAAATACCTGCAGAGATTGCATATACTTGGAATTCGGGAAGACGAAACTGACCAACTGTGATTTCAAATTCAATCTTGGATAAAATTAAATGAACAAAAATGAAACTAAATGAAGAAATATTATTGTAATCTATTCCTGAATGGACCTGAAAAACATGGATATCACAATTGAGAGTGAGGATAATGCCTTGATTGTGTTATGTTCTTTACCACCATTTTATGACACCTTTGCTGATACACTGCTAGATGGGATAGACAACATTTCACTGGAAGATGTTAGTAATGCACTAAAATCTAAAGAGTTGCAAAAAAGGCTTTCCAAACAGCAGAATTGAGGGAGAGGGTCTTGTGAGTAGAGGAAGAACACAACAAAAGGACTTTAGTAGCAAAATTCAACCACTAGATCAAAGTCTAGAGAAAGGAAGCAAAATTGTTATGAGTGTGGGGGGCAAGGTCACTACAAGAGAGTTTGTTCTAATTTAAAAGCGAAAAGAAAAACAGAAAATAGATAAGTTGGAAAATATTGTTGACACTCACATTAAGTCTGATGATAGTGACTATGTAGGGGAAGTCTGTGTTGTGAGTTCTTGGGTTCTTGATTTTGATGCTACTTTCCATATGTGTCCACACAAGAACTGGTTTGAAACTTACAATCAAATGAGTGGGTCTTTCTACATGAGAGTTGATAATCCATTACCACTAGAGGGGATTGGTAACATCAAATTAAGAATGTTCGATGGAATTATTAGAGTCATTGAGTGTTGGGATGTTCCTCGGATAAAGATAAATTTGATCTCTCTTTTGACTTTTGATGATCAAGGGTATAAGTATCACTCTGAGAATGGAATACTTAAAGCGGGTAAATGCTCCATGGCACTAATGAAAGGTAAACTACATTCTAAATTGTATCATCTTCAGGTCAGTACAGTTAAAGGGGAAGCTGTTGTAGCTTCAGGGAAAAGTGATCTAAATCAATCTCAGTTGTAGCGCTTGGGACTTGGACATATGAGTGTTAAGGGATTATCTTTGTTGAGGAACCAGAATTTGCTGAATGGGTACAAAAATCAAGTTTTGAATTATTTTTTTGTGAGCATAATGTGTTTGGTAAATAGACAAGGGTAAAGTTCAGCAAGAAGGTCGGGCACAAGACCAGAGATAAGTTAGATTATATACATTATGACTGGTGGGGTCCAAAAAGAGTTCTTTCCAAGAGTGGTGCCAGGTATTTTATGACTTTTATTGATGATTAATCAAGGATGGTGTGGGTGTATTTTCTTAAAACAAAAAATGATGCATTTTCGGCATTTATTAAATGGAAGGCAATGATTGGGAAGAAGACGGAAAGAAAAGTTAAGCATCTATGAACTGACAATGTGTTGGAATTTTGCAATTCTGAGTTTGATAAATTTTGCAGCAGAGAGGACATCGCAAGACACCACACTTGTGTGGAACGCCACAACGAAATGGTGTTGTAGAATGTTTGAACTGAACGCTTTATGATAGGGCATGAAGCATGCTTTCACATTCATGTGTTAGCAAGAATTTTTGGACTGAAGCAATCAATACAACTTGTTATTTGGTCAATAGATCTTCATCCACAACTATTGATTTCAAAACTCCTTTTGAGGTGTGGTCCGGTTCTCATGCTGATTAATCAAATTTAAGGATATTTAGTTGTCCGACTTATGCTCGTCTGAGGGATGGAATGCTTGAGTCGAGGGTAAAGAAGTGCATATTTCTAAGGTATGCAACTGGAATGAAAAGTTATAGGTTGTGATGCACAAATCAAAAGAATATAAGGCTAATTATCATTAGGGATGTACACTCAATGAATCTGCCTCACTGGATAGTTAAAGGGAGAAGGCAATAGCAGAAACAAATCCTTGTGTCAGTGACCACATAGAGCTAAAACTAGAATCTCCACTAGCTCAGCCTAGTAGTTTTAAAGTAGAGGAAGTGAGGAGGTACAAAATATTGATCAAGATGATAATGTTGATGCACTTGCGCAACAACAACCATATAACATTGCAACAGGCGGAGAGAAGAGAGTGATCAACCGATCACAAAGATTTGCAAACGTAGTTTATGGAAATTTTCTTAGAAATACAAATCCTGTGGGATTTGCTTTGGTAGTTGTAGAGACCATTGATGAGTTTGAGTGTTATAGCTATGCAGAAGCTATTGCAAGTACATAACCAAATTGGTAGATCAGTGCTATGACTGAAGAGATTGAGTCTCTTAACAAGTTTAGGTGTTGCCTATACATGGTTGATGTGTTTGAAAATGGGTAGATCCCTTGATCCACGTCCAATCCACACTCAATAGTAAGTGGAAACGGTCATTGGAAGAATAGTACCCAACAAGAGTAGGGGTCGATTTTCAAAGGGAGTTTAGTATGGGTATTAGAGTGTATACTTGATGAGAGTAAATTAAATAACTCAATTGCGCTTCCAAACAAATGATTTTGTTTTCTACTTGTATATTAACACTAAATATTGTAGACTAATGAGAAGAAACTAGAAAGCGGGTGATTGTTTTTGTTGTTATTATCAAATGGGTAAAAGTTCTAGGGATGTGACATTTACCTAGGTGTTTGCCTAATGGGTTAAGCAAATTAACACTTATTTTATTGATCGGGGTATGTTATAGCTCTCATTTCTAAGTTGCCCACTCAATACCTCTTGGTCAAAAAGCACTTTCCCAATTTGGCTTTTTAAAGCCAAAATGGGTATCAAGATAAATGGTTGATAAGAGCTTAAGTCGGGTTTTCCCTATCTCTATTTAAAACCCATTAATTAAGCTAGTAAAATCCTTAACTAGCCCAATTTCTTGTTAGCCAAATTTTCCTATACTAGGTCTCTCTTTCTGAAGTAAAGACCAAGTCAAAAAGGCATGAATAAATATTTGCAACCATTAATTTAAAAATTAATGCATGAACAAGGCTAAATAATCAACATCCAATTATAAACAAATATTAAATTAAATAACCATAAGGTTTACACACTAGGGTTGGGTCATAACCCTAGTAAATTCTAGCTACTCATAGTAGAAAATGTAGAAAGCGAAGAAGAAATAATAATTAAATTCATAATATGAAATTAAAATGATAAGCTATGATGTTATTATCCCAAAATAATCAAAAATTTCCTAAAATGGAAAACTACTATGGCCACAGCTGTTAGAACTTCAAAACTTGACCAAAGAATGTGACTTCCATTTATTTATAGTGGCTCAAAATTCGCTAACACAAATTCCCCTCGAGAGGTTCTGCGGCCGTAAAATTCCATGTGCAGAGTGCACATTACTTGCATATGCAAGGAACTAGATTCTGTAGCCGCACAATTTGATCTACGGCTGTAATTCAGCTTCTACGGCAGCACAATTCTTGTGCGATCTGAACTTTAGGCAAGGCTTTAGTCTTGGTCATTTGCACACTTTCTGAACTTTTTGAATTCTTGTTAGTGCGTACCATGTTCTGCAGCCACATAAATTGTTTATGGTCTGCACTTCTGCTTCAAACACTTCAGGGCTTCTTCATCACTTCTGTAGCCGCAGAGAGAATTCTATGGTCCGCACTTGCTTATGTGGACCGCACTTCTTGTATGATGCAATCCTTCTTTCCTTCTGAGCCAGAATAGTCCTTTTTGTGTCGGAAATCTTCATAAGAGCCCAAATTTCCAATATTCCTGCAATTTGCACATTTTCATTAGTTTTAGGAACATAAAAAATCAATATTTTCGGACTAAAACAAAAGAAAAAAGTTACTAATAAGTGGTCAAAATCCACACTTATCAACTCTCCCAAACTTAAGCCTTTGCTTCTCCTCAAGAAAATTGATTAGTTCCCACCTCCTCAAAGTGAAATGTCATTTCAGTGAGTCAATGGTGAGCCGTTCATACTCAATTGGGACCCATAATTACCCACACTACTTATGCATTATCAACAAGGTTGCAAGTCAAATAATCAATCCATATAGTTCTAGCGTGCATTCGAGCTTTAAGAATTGACTTTACTCATCAAGGACTCTTGTTCTATCATGCTGGTCATGGTGGAATCCAAACTCTTCAAAAGTTAGCACTCGATCTTAAGCTTTATGAAAGGATCACTCTTCTCTCACAAGAGAATGTTACAAGTACGGCTTCAAGTACCATAGGCTTTCCCCTCATGTAGATCAGCACTAATGTAAGCTCACTCGGTTTGAAATCAATTAGAACCTCTTTCGGGTAGTAATGAAGGCTTTTGGATTAGGGTAGGACACCATATGGTTAAGTTGTTACACTTTTCCTTAAGCACTCCACATTTTCATTTGTCGGCTTACAATTACCAATTTTTAGAGGCATTCTCTTTTTATTGGGGGCTAGATAGACTTAACATCACTCTTTCTTGTTCATTTCATTCTTTTTCTCCTTTTGATGCTCATGTTAGGGATCATTACCTCTTCTTGAATCCGTCAACCCTTCCACGTATTCTCTTTTTTTCTTTTTGTTCTTTCTCTTTTCCTTCCTTCTCTTTTCATAGAGATTATTCCTTTTCCCTTTTTGGTGCCTTGACACCACTTTCAAATTCCTCAACTCTCCCCAAACTTATGCCTTAAGCCACTTATCTCACAAGAGTGTTAAGGAAGGTCCGGGTGCGAAGAGAGGATTATGACAAAACGGGTAAAGACTTATAAAGGCTAGAGGTTGAAAGGGGGTTCCCTAGGGATAACTACATTGGTTGGTAGTAGAAATCTCAAACCGGCCAAGGAAAGGCTACAATTATTTCTCATACCAAGCAAAACTTAGGATTTCGCCTTGAAGAATACTCGGGGAAAATTCTAGACCATTCGCATGGATACTTGGACTAGCAACAAACATCTCACCCCTCACGCAACTAGACCATAAACGAGGATAGAGTCAAGAGCCTAAAATAACCACAATCAAGTTTAAAGATCACTATGGTCCAACAAACCACTCGAGTCTCAAAGTATAACTAGATCTATTTTCTTTAAAGACCTTGTTTCAAACCATGAGAACGTAGTTAAGTGTGTTGGTACCAAATGAAGCATGAATAACTATTTTTCAAGAATGACTTTATTAGGACTTTTATTCATTAATGTTATTATTATTACCTAAACACAGAAACAAACTCATTTCTTTAAGAGGTTGTCACTCCATCCATCATTGGGATAATTAACCCGGTTTACACAAACTACCACTGGAAAAAACCGTGGCGCTAAGAAAACCAAAGACTTGTCTAAGAAAGCATTAAAAGAAGCTACTAACAAAACAAGAACTAAAGTGGAAAAATAAAGAATATAATGAATAACAACTACTACAGATAGATAACAGCAAATAAGAAAAGAAAGAGCATCATCAAATTATTACAGTCCAAATGTATCCAAAATGTGTCAATGTATCAAATAAAATCCATCCCCCCTCCCTCGAATAAAAGTAAGCTTTGTCCCCAATGCTTAACAAAATAAGTTTGAATGAAGAGAGAGTGAAGAAAACTCCCAAAGGATCCTTGTACATTGATCGACTCCTACCTATACCACTATAGAATGGCAAGACGTGATCGATGTAGCTTTTACCCGATAGGATCGGGATCGAAATCCACAGGGAGTTAGAATATTGGAGTTGGGTTCCTATCCGACTTAGTTATGTATCTTTCTTTTAGTTACTCTTCTAATCATAGGTTGGTTTGATTCTACACTAGTTGTATTACTAACTATTACTAAGATTCGCTAAGTATAATATTTTTCGTAAGGGTTTTCTCAATTTATAAAGGACACTAGGGAAGCGACTTACACCTAGGCGAGTATTTAACGGGATCTAGAAATTAGGACAAACCTGTTGTATATAGGATCGTGATATAACCTCACACTCAATTACTCACCCTATACCTCTCGGTAGTTTGGGTGACATTGCCCGAATTGGCTTTCTCAAGCCTAATTGGGTGTTTCAACAGTGCAAGAGAAATTGGCTCAAATCGGGTAATACTATCTCTAGATTCTACCCTTTAATTGGGGCTATCAATCTCTTGAATTCACCCCAATTCCTTGGTAGCCTATTTTACCTAGACTTGGGTTATCTTTCTCAAGACCAACCCTAGTAAAAAAAGTATGAATCAGTGTTTGCAATAATTAATTCAGTAGATAAAGCATGAAACAAGCTAAATATCACAAATCCAATAACAAGGAAGCCCTAAAATTAAATACCCATTAGATACCCACACAAGGGTTGGGCCACAACCCTAGCTAATGGGATGTAGCTACTCATACTAAAGGTAGAAATCAAAAGAGTAGATTAAATTATAGCCATAACTGTTAAAAGGGAAAAAGGCTATTGTTCACGATCTCTACAAAACGTAAGATGGCCTAAAAATATGAAAAACAACTATTTATACACAGCTAAAATTATTGGACAAAATTTTCCCTGCGGAGGTTCCGCTATCAGCAAAAAAACAAGCGCCCCAGCGGATTGACTTCTGCGGCCGTGCAATTGCAAGCGCAGACCGCACTTCTTCAAACTTGGACTTCATGCGGCCCTTTTGAACTTTGATTCCGCTCCCACCGAAATTTTGATCGCTTCAGCGGTATGAAATAGCGCGGCCGCGCAAAATAAGTGTTGATCGCGTTCTTGTGTTTGGACCAAATGGCAAGCTCTTTGATTCTTCATTACCGCCCTCAGCAAAATTTCCACGATGGCCGCGCCAATGGTTTCACGAACGCGCTTTTGTGACGGTGTCAGTGGCTCCAATTGAGTCCAAAATCCAACTTTCTGAACCTAGTTCCACGGCCACCCTCAGTATTCCGCCTCAGCATAAAGGCCTACACTGCAGCGCAAAAGTAGCGATGTCAGCACTTCTGTTGAGATCATGGCTTATGCAAATTTGGATCCTTTTTAAGTTTGTTTTGGCCTCTTTGCCTTATTTTGATCCAAAACATGCAAGTAAGCACCTTGAGTTAGTTTTCGGGAATACCTTCATAAATTTTTGCACCAAAACCTAAGAAAAAAAGAGTAAATAGTAGGTCAAAATCCCTAGTTATCAACTTCCCCAAACTTAAGCTTTTGCTTGTCCTCAAGAAAACAAGGTAATTTCCACCTCCACAAGAAAAAGAAAGTAGAATTCCAATTTTCCTAAAGTAACTTCATCAAGCTTCAATTGGGACTAACAATTATCCTCAACACAAATGCATTATTGACAACATTATGCAATGACTTTCTGAGTCCCAAACATCTAATGTGACACAAAAGCTTCAAGAGTTGACTCAATTCATCAAAGATATCAACTCTCGCACGTAGGTCACTGTGGATCCCAGACTCTTTCTCCTCTATTCTCCATGAGCTCATCCCACCTTATAGAATGTACGCTCAAAACTGGGATTATCAACAAGTGCGCTCATCACTATCAAAAGAATCCCACAAGTCCAGCTCTAAGTACCATAGGTTTTCCCCTCATGTAAATCACCACTAATGTAAGCTCACTCAACTTGATATCTTATAGGGCTTTAACGGGATGTAATGAAGGATTTTTGGATGAAATTCGGACATAATGAACTATGATTGTATCATTTTTCCTTAAGCACTCCATTTTCACAATTTGGTTCATGTTTTCTTGACTCTTTGAGTCATTTTCTCCTTCCTTGGGGGACTTAGAGAGACACAATGTCGCTCTTTCTACTATTTGACGCTCATTTTTCTCCTTTTCTCATCATTCCAAACAATTCAACATTGTTTAATTGGATCCTTTCAACCTTTACTTTTCTTTTTGACATATTTCTTTTTGGCTTTTCATCCTTTTTCTTGCCTTTCCTTTTCATCAATTCGTTTTGTTCTTTGAACCTTTCATCACTTTGAACTTCTTTGTTTATCCCCCAAACTTATGTTTTGTACTATTGTTCATCATGAATGCTAGGAAAGATTGGGTGCCAAGAGAGGGTCATTATAGAACGGATGAAGGCTTGTAATGCGGTTTTTGAACGAAAAGGCTTAGGCTCAAAGGGGTTGACTAGGGATATTATAATGGTAGGCTATGAAAGTTTTCAAATTCAAATGGGACAAGGAGAGCCTGTAATCACTTCTCAAATCGAGCTACACTTAGAATTTCGCCTAGAAAAACATTTGGGGAAAGTTCTAGACTTGTTGGCACGACACTTGGGATTACAATTCAAAACCTCACCTCTTAAGCCACAGGATTGTTACAGATAATAGATTCAAGGGCCCAAAACAACCAAAGGTTAGATTGCAAACTCACATATGGCTACAAACACCACGTGATGACAGTTCTAGACAACTCAAGATTCTAAGGGTCACAACTAGACCTAGCCTCGTCTACAACTTGTCTTTAACCATGAGGTCAAAGGTAAATATGATGGTGCCAAGTGAATCTTACTTGAGTCACATTTATTCATTACTACCAAATAAAAGAAAAACAAAAACAGAAAGAAAAACAAACTCAATCCCTTAAGAAGGTTGTCACGACATCCATCATAGGGAAGAGACACCCAGTTCACACAAATTCCACCCTTGGAAAGAACCGTGGAATTAAGGTAACCAAAGTCTTATTGATCACGAAAAAGTAAAAAGAAGCTATAAGTTCAAAATGAAGCTACTAAAGGAAATAGGAAGCTAAACTATAAAGGAAAATTATAAAAGGTTATAAAGTAAAAATATGGAATGCAGAAATGAATATGTAGAATTGGGGATTAAGACGAATATAAATAAGAGGGAAATGAATATATACATGAAAAGTAAACTTTATATACATACCAAAGATGAAAAAAGTACGTAACTAAAGTACGAGGAATGCAAATAAAGAAAAGGAAAATAGTGTTGAGAGTTATTACAGACCAAAAATCATCCAAATGTCTAAATCACAAAATGAGGCCAACCCCCCCCCCCCCCCC
>ML383519.1:20070-42376 GCA_005239525.1 Nicotiana knightiana | reverse complement strand
TTAAAAACCAAAAAACATCCAAAAATCTAAAAAAAAAAAAAAGGCCAACCCCCCCCCCCCCCCCCAAAATAAAAATTAGCATTTCCATCAATGCTAAATGAAAAAATAGAGTAGGGGAAAGGGTAGAGAATAACAGAGAACTCCCTAAGATGCCTCTTTCTGCATAGGAGCTGGGTCACTAGGTGGGTGAATGACGTGATCCTAGGGCTTGGCTGATGCATCTCCCTCTAGCTCCTCCAGCTGGATCTCCATATCCTCTATCTAGGGGATCACCCCTCTCCTCATTGGCGCACTGGTAGCCTCTTGCTCTAGCATCTGCGATGGCTGCACTGGATGAGCTACAGGGGCAGGCACTCTTATTAGTAGATCAAGGGGGATATCAACCGTTGTAATGAGCTTGGCCACTTCTTTTTTTAGCTCATCCTGGATCTTCTTCATCTTCTGCACCGCCTTACCCAAAGACTTGATTTCCTTCTCATGTGCGCTCATGGACTCTAGGATCTTCTTTTGGTTGTCAACTAAGCTCTTCAAAGTTTCCTCCAATGATGGAGCCAACTGGATCTGGGTTGGGGCTGCCTGGGCTGCTATGGTAGTGGATAGAGCAGTTAGCTTGGATGAAGCTACCTGCAGCAAATTGATGATACCTGCCAGTGTCTGGTTTACCCTCAGAGCAGTCTGAGGGTATGCTGAAGAGGAAGGAACTGAAGTAAGAATGGAGGTAGATGGTCCGGTGGGAGGCTGTGGCATGGCAGTAGAAGACCCCTCAGCAGTATATGGCACTGAACATGTGGGAGATGTGGCTTTTCTCTTGGCCATAGAGTTCCGGGCTTTTCAACCTGTACCAGGAAAAGGGAAACTTTGGCTTCACCTTTGTGTCATAGTCCCTCCCCTCTACTCCCTGGTCCTAGAAGTACATATTAAGGAAGTTTGGGAAGGGATATGAATGTTCATTCTTCTGGATCGTCTTGTTAATCACCTTTTCCATGATATCCCAATATTGATCGGGAACCCCGCCATAATTGTCCCCACAATAAGAGCACGGGAAAGAGGCATATCACTGTCATGAGTGGTGGGGTCTATCCTGCTGCATACAAATGTGGCCCAACCCTTTTCCTCAAAACTCAAAGTGTTCCTCAAGATAGGAAGCACGCTGGAGTAGTCCCTGGAATAGCAATCACGGAGGCCAGCCACGGGCGAGCTAACTCATCTAGCTCGACCTTCTCTAGATAAAGAGTTTCATCTTCGTTATTGAACCCCGCGTAATCATTGAGAGCTTTTCCATTGAATAGAACCTTTTTGTTGCATACTTTGGTCATGTATGTGCCTTATTTAATGTGGGCGACATTGACATAGAACTCCTTAACCACAAATTCATTGGCCTCTGGCAAACTGCTAGTGAAGAACTTCCACCCCACCCTCTCGTTGAATCGCCTTTTTACGTTTGGGTTGTGGGCTAGAAGGTCCCTCTCAATGAAAGCTCTCTCCAATTTTAGTGATCTCAGAGGCCACCACTCTATGAATTTATGATAAGTTTTTTCATTCATGAACTGGTCCTGCCAAACTACCGGATTCCGAGACCTCACTAACCCCCCCAGTCTGAGTATCACCACCCCAACCATCATATGGGGCATCATCATCACTGTCTAACTCTACTGGGGCAGTTGTGGTGGATGGAGCTGCTACACTGGGGGCCGGAGGAGGTGGAGTATCACTGAGTCCCAAGCTATCCAAAGAGCCGGATACTGAGGTGGACTCATTTATAAGACGCCAGGGTTGGGACTGTGCCTCCTCTTGAGCTGGTCCAATTTCCCCCTCAAAAATTTCCTGAGAAGGGACATACTCGCTAGTCTGTGAGGTATATGGAGTGGGCCTCCGAAGAGTCTGCTTGCTGCCAATTATCCTTCTCGGGGCTAGCGGAGCTACTTGTTGTTTACCCCTACCCTGTCCCTGAGAGGACTCTCCCCTTCCGGGTTGTTCATCTTGACCTCCTCTGGAAAGAACCATTGTCTGCAAACATAATCAATGAAAGCTCATTAGCATGTGGTAATCAGTGAACCATTATATGTAAACAGATACAAGTTGTAAAATGTGAAACAGATAGAACTGTTGTCAGCGGAAAAAGAACCACTGCAGCAGAAAGCCCACCGTTGACAGCGGAAACTGGGGAACGGCCGCGGAATGATGTGGATCAGACTACCCAACTTCTGAATCTAATCACCGTTGACCGCAGAAAAGTGAGTGCGGCCACAGAAGTTTCATCGCTATCAGCAGAAAAATTAATGCAGCTGCAGAATCCTTATGCCAAATCTCTTAACTTAATTTTCGTTGTCCGCGTAAAAACAACTGCGGCTGCGGAATGTTGACCGCTGACAATGGAAATTAAACTGCTGGTGTGCAATTATGTGTTCAAAACTTTTTCAAAGAAGCAATCCACTGACCTCGGAATTTGGGCTGCAGCAGCGGAATTTGAAAAGAACGGGTACTGACAACAGTTCATGAACTAGGGTTCCTTTATCTCAAAAAAATTGGCAGTTATCAAGAAAAATTAAACACCCAAAACCCCATTAGGCATCAAAAACCCAATACACATTCAGTATAATCACTTAATTGAGCATGCTTAGGATTTAGGTCTACAATAACTCTACTTAGAAAGAAAAACTAAAAAGAAGTGAAACAAAAGAGAAAGAACAAAAATTAAAACTATAAGATTGATCATACCAATAGCTAGATTTGTTGTAGGAGTGAAACTTGTTAGCATAGATGGAGTTTAGATGTACAACTTTAGTATGATGAACAGTGAAGGGGGCTGTAAAATGTTAGAGCGAGAAAACTGTAAAAGTATGAGGCCACCTCTATTTATACTAAAGATTAGGCCCCATATCGCCTTACCTGGCACGGCAACGGAATTCCACCACTGACCGCGCTTTTCACTATTTGAAAAACTGAAGATGTACCTCCACCGCTGACAGTGGAAAAAGGGTCACGGCCGCGGAATAACTGCTGTCAGCAGAATTTTGAACACAGACGCGAAAAAAACTTCAGAGAGTTGAATTTTTTAGTTTCACAAGTTCGTCGTTGAACTAATTCGTCCCCGCGTCATTGCCACCGCTGACCGCAGAAGTTGTAGCGTGGCAGCGGTTCTGTGCATGCTTAGCCAATTTTTTTTTTTCAGTATGTGTCCTGCACTGCATCAAATAAGTCCTACATGAATCTCACAACCAGTTAGTTCAAAAGAGCCTAATCTAAGAAGAAAAATGAAAAAGAAAGAAAAATCACTTGGGTTGCCTCCCAAGAAGCGCCTGATTTAACGTCGCGGCACGGTGTAGGTTACCATCATCAATTGAACTTTATCAAATCCACCACGTGGCTATCCTCAAACTTGCCCAAGTAGTGCTTCACACGATGCCCATTCACCCAGAAGATTTCACTATTTTTGTTCTTTAAGTCAAGGGCACCAAAAGGTGTTACATGCACTACCTCGAAGGGACTACTCCATTTGGATTTTAGCTTGCCCGGAAAGAGACGCAATCAGGAGTGGAAGAGAAGGACCAGATCGCCCTCTTTGAATTCATTTTTCTTGGCATATTTATCATGCAAGTATTTCATCTTCTACTTGTATAATGATGAGCTTGAATAGGTATGAAACCGAAATTCGTCAAGCCCATTGAGATGTTCAACCCAGAGATTTGCTGCAATGTCCCACTCAAGATTTAACCTCTTCAAGGCCCATAATGCTTTATGTTCCAGCTCAACTGTCAAGTGAAACGCTTTTCCAAACACCAGGTACGGAGACATACCGATTGGAGTCTTAAATGATGTCCTATAAGCCCATAGCTCATCGTCCGAGTTCCTTGACCAGTCTGTTCTATTGGCATTCACAGTCTTGGACAAAATGCTTTTGATTTCCCAATTTGAAACCTCCACTTTCCCACTAGCTTGATGATGGTAAGGATTAGAGACCTTGTGATTGACACCATATTTAGCAAGCAAAGTATCAAATACCCTATCATAGAAATGAGACCCTCTATCACTTATAATTGCCCGAGGAGTCCCAAACCGTGTGAAAATGTTCTTATTGAGAAAAGCTACTACACTTTGGGCTTCATTGTTGGGAAAAGCCACGGCCTCTACCCACTTTGAAACATAATCAACCGCCACAAGAATGTAAGTATTGCCATACGAACTAACAAAAGGGACCATGAAGTCTATGCCCCACACATCAAATATGTCAACTTCAAGAATAGTTGTGAGGGGCATTTCACCCTCCTTTGATATACCTCCCGCTCTCTAACACTCATCACATCTCTTCATAATCTCACTAGCATCTTTATACAAATTTGGCCAACAAAAACCACAACTCAGAACTTTGGAAATTGTCCTCGCCCAACCGTGATGACCACCGTCGGGAGAGGAATGACAAGAATCAAGAATGATCATTTTCTCCTCCTCTTGGACACACCGGCGAATCACTCCATCTTTGCAAATTTTAAACAAGTATGGCTCATCCCAATAATAGTCCAAATCGTCCCGTTTGAGCTTCTTCCTTTAGTTAGAAGAGAGCTCACATGGGACAATGCCGGTAACAAGAAAATTAGAAATATCCGCAAACCAAGGCATATCAGTCATGGAGACCGAGAGGAGTTTCTAATCCGGGAAAGTATCATTGATTTCAATACCATATTTTGGTCTCCCTTTCTCTTCTAGCCAGGACAAATGATCGGCAACCTGATTTTGACTGCCTTTCCGGTAAATAATTTCGAGGTCAAATTCTTGAAGCAACAAGACCCATCTCATCAGTCTACCTTTTGAGTCCTTCTTTGTCATCAAATACCGGAGCGTCGTGTGATCGGTGTGACCAATCACTTTGGCTCCCATAAGATAAGGCCTAAATTTCTCCATTGCAAAAACAATTGCCAACAATTCCTTTTCTATCACTGTATATTTAACCTGATCATCGTTCATAGTTTTGCTTTCATAGTACACCGGGTGAAATATCTTGTTCACCCATTTCCCCAAGACTTCCCCTACCGCAACATCACTTGTTCGCACATACGCTCAAAGGATGAGCTCCAATTTGGTGCAGTAATGATTGGAGTGGTGGTTAATTTATACTTCAAGAGATCAAAGGCCTTCATGCATTCTTCATTGAAATCAAACCTTGCATCCTTCTCTAATAGCTTGCATAGGGGATTCACCACTTTGGAAAAGTCTTTAATGACCCTCCAGTAGAAACCCGTATGCCCAAGGAAACTTCTAACTCCCTTGATGGAAGTCGGAGGAGGAAACTTTGAGATTACTTCTATCTTAGCCTTGTCCACTTCAATGCAATCTTTTTAGATCTTATGGACGAGGACAATTCCCTCATCGACCATAAAATGGCATTTTTCCCAATTCAACACAAGATTAGTTTCTTCACACCGGGCTAGAACCTTATCAATATTTTCTAAACATTCTTCAAATGAGTCTCCAACCACACTAAAGTCATCCATTAAGACTTCGAGGAAGTCCTCCACCCTTTCCTTAAATATGGCCATCATGCACCACTAAAATTTAGCGGGTGCATTACACAATCTGAACGACATCCTAGAGAATGCAAAGGTCCCGTACGGGTAAGTGAAGGTAGTTTTCTCCTAAACTTCTGGGGCTATAAGAATCTGGTTGTAACCTCAGTACGCATCCAAGAAACAATAGAAGGTCCGCCCAGCAAGTCTATCTAACATCTGGTCCAAAAATGGCAATGGAAAGTGATCCTTTCGGATCACCTTGTTCAGCTTCTTTTAGTCCATACAAACCCTCCAACCAGTCACAGTCCGAGTAGGGATCAACTCATTCTTTTCATTTTTCACCACAGTCATACCCCCTTTTTCGGAACACACTGCACCGATGAAGTCCAAGCGCTGTTTGAGATTGGATAGATAACCCATGTATCAAGCCATTTGATGATCTCCTTTTTGACCAACTCTTGCATTGCCTCGTTCAACCTCCATTTATGTTCCACGGACGATTTTGCATCATCTTCAAGAATAATCTTATGCATGCAAAAGGCGGGGCTTAGGCCCCGAATATCAGCTAAGGTCCATCCAATTGCTTTCTTTCTCCTTTGGAGAACTTCAAGATTTGAGTTTACCTGCACTTGGGTTAAGCAAGATGAAAGAATAACATGTAGTATAGAAGAAGGGCCCAAGAATTCATACCTGAGATGTGATGGGAGAGGCTTCAACTCCAAAGTTGGTGGTTCCTCGATCGAGGGCTTTGTCGGTGGAGTCTTCCGATTTTCCAAGTCCAAGGATAGCTTACGGGGACCATAAGAATAGGAGCCCATTCCTTGCAATGCTTTAGTACACTCAACCAATCCATCTGTCACATCATCCTCATGGTTTAACAAGACCGCTTCCATGGAATCTTCCACATTGATCATTAAGCTTGTATCATCAATTATCACTTCCGTCACTAAATCCACGAAAGAGCAAACCTCGGTACTATTTGGTTACCTCATTAACTTGCACACGTGGAAGACAACCTTTTCATCGCCCGCACGGAAGGTGAGCTCACCGGCTTCAACATCCACCAAAGCCTTCCCTGTAGCTAGGAATGGCCTTCCCGAGATTATAGGCACCTCATAGTCCACCTCGCAATAGAGGATCACAAAATCAGCAGGAAAGATAAACTTGTCGACCCTCACAAGAACATCATCAATAATACCAAGGGGCCGTTCATAGTTTCATCCACCATTTGTAGTCTCATTGAAGTTGCTCGTAGTTGACCTATACCCAAAGTTTTGAAGACAGAGTAAGGCATCAAATTGATACTAGAACCCAAATCACATAATGCCTTAACAAAATCCGCACTTCCAATGGTACAAAGGATATTAAATGCGTCGGGATCTTTTAGTTTGGGATCCATCGAGTGCACAATGTCACTAACTTGTGGGTCATTTTGATGGTCTCACACTCCATAGATCTCTTCTTTTTCACCAAGTCTTTCATATACATGGCGTATCCCGGCATTTTCTCAAGAGCCTCAACTAATGGCACGTTGATAGGCAAACTCTTCATCATTTCTATGAACTTCTTGAATTGATTTTCACTCTTCTGCTTTACCAATTTTTTAGGATAAGAAGGAGGAGGCCTAGGCAAAGGTTCCTTGGCTTTTGGCACCACCGGCTCTAGAATGTCTATCACGTGTTCCCTAGACGGGTTCACGTCATTTTGTTATTCCTCCTCATTGTCATTGATATCAACCCTCACTTCACCATTCACTTGCTCTTCACTCACTTGCTCAACCACAATAGGAACATCATCATGTCATATTTCATCTTCATCACACACAACCCTTTTTTGATTGGATGTACTTACTTCACCACCTCGACCACTCCTAGTGGTCACCGCCATTGCATACCCAGTATTGTTATTGTTCTGTCACGACCCCAAATCCTAACCGGCCATGATGGAGCCTATCGTGGAACTAGGCTAGACGACTACCGCGTGTTCACATTTCCTTTTGAAAATCCCATTTTAGTTTCAAGCAATTCATAACATATACAGAAAGTTCTTAATATAATAGGCAAATTTTATATACAGTACTGCCATCCCCAAAACCCGGAGCCAACATGTCATGAGCATCTCCGAATAAGCCAAAATAAAGTATTATGATACAAAACTCCGAATCAAAGCTAAATACAATAGGAAGGGAAAGCAGAGATGCTGCGAACTCTGAACAGCTACATCTATATCCCCACAATTCGGCTCCACTATGATATATATATAAAAGCTAATGCACGATATCTGCTCTCGAATCTGCACACAGAGGTGCAGGGAGTAATATGAGTACGCCAACTCAGTAGTAACGGAAATAAATCAAGTCTAAGTAACAAGGTATCACATGAAAATCAATGTCAACGAGTTACAATATACACAGCCTTACTTTCCAATAGTATACATAGATATACGAAATCGTCGTGCCTTAGAAATCAACTTCACAAAAGTCCTTAAAACAATGCACATTTTTAACAACTTTAAAACAAGGATTTTGTATGCAAATGAATGTAGTAAAATCATAAGTAGCCCCTCGGGCAAAAACATGTTTCATAATCAGCCCCTCGGGCATGCCTCACAATCCCTCATCACCTCACAATCACTCAGCACCTCACAACCACTCATGCCTTCCAATCACTCAATCACTCGCANAAATCGTCATGCCTTAGAAATCAACTTCACAAAAGTCCTTAAAACAATGCACATTTTTAACAACTTTAAAACAAGGATTTGGTATGCAAATGAATGTAGTAAAATCATAAGTAGCCCCTCGGGCAAAAACATGTTTCATAATCAGCCCCTCGGGCATGCCTCACAATCCCTCATCACCTCACAATCACTCAGCACCTCACAACCACTCATGCCTTCCAATCACTCAATCACTCGCATTCGGTGCACTCACTGGGGGTGTGTACAGACTCCGGAGGGGCTCTTTCAGCCCGCACTAATATCACTCAGCACCTCACCATCACTCTTGGCCCTGGGCCACACTCGGTGGAACCACTCGAAAAGCCCATCGGGCGAAGTAATAGAACGGGGTACTCGACCCGAAAACATCATTTTAATGCTCATGTAGTGTAAATCAGGCTGAGTTTCAAATAAAACAGTATGCACAATGATTCTGAGTAAAATCATCAACATGTAGTGAGGAAAACAACAGTAAAATGCCCTCAAAGGGGTCTAAACAGATCGGCACGAGGCCCCAAACATGGCTTAAAGCCCAAATATTTCACAAATCTTTAGAACATAATTTAACATAAGATTTTGAGTAAATATGCAACTCATTAGTTTCCGCAGAGAGGACCTAGTCCAATCTAAAAATCAGTATGCGCCACATACTCGTCATCCGACATGTGCGCTTTTCTAAAACATCAGTGAGAAAATATGTAGTTCGGGGTTCCATACCCTCAGGACAAGATTTAAGACCATTACTTACCTCTACCGGTCCGCGACACTAGTCATCTATGCCTTTGCCCCTCAAATTAGCTCCCGATTGCTCTGAATCTAGCCAAAACCAGTTCAACATCATTAATATATACTCAAGGAACACAACCCAATCAAAAATTATCAATTTAATCAAAAATCTCGAAATTCGGCCAAACCCGATCCCCGGGCCCACATCTCGGAATTCAATAATTTTTACATCATTAGAAACCTCATCCGCCCACGATTCTATACATACCAAGAACACCAAAATCAGACCACAATTGCCATTCCAAAACCTCAAAAGAAATCCTGATTCTTTCCTCCCATTTTTCCAACTTTTTCCTACCCAAATCCTTAAATTTTCAAGCCTAATCTTAACAAAATAGCATAGGAACGGGATTAACAACCAAAGAACTTACCTTTGCTGAAGAACTTTGAAATTTTCTCTCAAAACCACCTTCAATGGACTCCTCCCGCATGCAAATTGATGAAAACTAATAAATTTCGCGGAGGGGTCCTTTTTATACTGTTCTGCACAATCATTTCCGCACCTGCGGACCCACACTGCGGACCCAGGGTGCGCACCTGCAAGACTCACTTAACTGGCCAATTCTCGCACCTGCGACCACCTTTTCGCACCTGCGAAGATGCACCTTCCGCACCAGCGACATTGCAGGTGCCACAAACCCCTCGCGCCTGCGAACCATTCCCTACACAGGAAAAAATCGCACCTGTGACCTTTCTCTCCGCTCCTGCACAACCGCACCTGCGACTCCCCTTCCGCAGGTGTGAAAAAACCAGCAAACTAGCACAACATATTTCCAAAAATCACTCCAACTTCCCATCAACCATCCGAAATCAATCCCGAGCCCCTCAGGGCCCCAACCAAACATACCAACACACCTCGTAGCATTATTCCAACTTAGTCGAGCTCTCAAAACACCAAAAACAACACGAAAAGACCAAATTTTCATCAAATTCAAGCCTAAGAACTTTGAAACTCCTAAAATTCGCCAACTACGCCGAAACCAACCAAAAGACCTCCAATTAACCTGAAATTTTGCGGACATATACAAAATGACATTACGAAACCGTTCCAACTTCCATAATTCAATTCTAACCTCGATAGCCTATTTTCCACTGCCGACGGGAAATCGCCAAAAATTAACTCTCGCCAATTCAAGCCTAATTCTACAGCGGACATCACAAAAATATTCCGAATACACTCCCAAGTCCCAAATCACCTAATGAAGCTATTCGAGCCATAAAATCCACATTCCGAGGTCGTTTACCAATAAGTCAACTATCAATTGACTTTCTCAACTATTAGGCTACTTTAAAAAGCTAAATGCTTAAACTCTTACTACTCCGGACCCAAACCAACTGATTCAACACATCAAAAATAAGATATTGATACATGAAAAATTCAGAAATAGAGGAAATGGATTAAATCTCACGGAACGACCGGTCGGGTCATTACATGTTCCCTCCCTTCGAGTTTACTACCGTGTCACTAGGTAGTGCCCCCTTCTGGCGAGTGTTCAATTCTTGCGATATTGCCTCATTTGGACCTCAATATTGTGGATGGAGGTAGTGTGGGAGGAAATTTTAGCATCAGAATCGGCAATCCTCTCCATCATCTGTTTGAACATATTCTCGATCCGGCCCATATCATTAGTTGATGAACTTTGGCCTTGAGATTGATACGGAGGAAGATTGTTGGGTTGTTGATACATTGGGGGCCTTTGAAAACCCGGCCTCCGATTTCCATTTCCTCCCTAATTATTGTTGTTATTACCGTTCCAATTGTTGTTGCCACCCCAATTCTAATTATTATTCTCCCAATTTCTTGAGTTGTTGTTGTTCTAGTTTCCTTGCCCTTGATTGTTCCAATTCTTGTTATTCTCTGGAGATATCCACTGTTGGTTTGGAGCATTTCTCCGCTACCCTTGGTATTTATTTGCATACATAACATCCTCACTCTGGTCATCATATGAATCATCATTGTTGTATCCACTCACACCTTGATCACTTTGATCATTGTTGCCTTGCATTTGCTGCCCACGTTGTCTTCGCTGATTGATCATTAGATTGACCACTTCCATTGCATGTACTTGCTTTGGTCGTTGGATTTGTTGAAGATGTGCTTTGGCAAGTTGGTTCATAGTTGTTGTTAACTCAGCAATGGCTTGTCCATGGTCTTGGAGTTCCTTATGAAGATTGATCACATTCAGGTCGCCTTGAGGAACGTTTGCCCGAGTTTACCACACTGAATAAATGTCAGCCATTTCATCAAGAATATCACAGGTTTCATCATAAGACAGCTTCATTAAATTTCCCCCAGCTAATTAGTTGACCACACATTGATTGGTCGTGTTTATACCCCGGTAAAATGTTTGTTGGATCAGAGCTTCTGTCATATCATTATTCGGGCATTCCTTGACCATCGTTTTGTATCTCTCCCAAATCTCATGTAGGGGTTCATTCGGTTCCTGTTTGAATGCTAATATTTCATCCCTCAAAGCTGCCATGTGTCCGGGTGAGAAAAACTTGACAATAAACTTGTCCACCAACTCATCCCACTGATGGAATAGTTGGGGAGTCGTTCAAGACAATCCAATGCTTTCCATATAAGAGAAAAAGGGAACAGTCTAAGCCTCAAAGCATCCTCCGACAGGTTGGCTTGTTTGCTTCCCCAACATGTATCCATAAATCTCTTTAAGTGTTTATAAGCATTCTGATGGGGAGCACCCGTGAAATACCCTCACTGCTCCAATAATGTCAACATCATGTTCGTAATCTGGAAATTGTCCACCTGGATTCGGGGTGGGACAATAGCACTAACATATCCTTCATTTGAAAGCACCCGAGGAGTTGCTCTAGGAGGAGGTGGGGGAGGGTTTAGAATATTATTATTGGCCTAGTGGACCCTTCTTTGAGATTGAGGTACTAGATGCACCTCATCATCCCCGTTATCATCTACCTCCTCCCCCGGTGTAACATTGCCGAGAGAATCAGCCATTTGTACCTAAAGTCATTAAACACACAAGTTAGTAAAATAGAAGAAAAGAAAAACAATCTACACAACTAATCAAATAGATAGCCAACACCGTTTAACTCCCCGACAACGGAGGAAAAAAGTGATCGACTCCTACCTATACCACTATAGAATGGAAAGGCGGGATCGATGTAGCTTTTACCCGATAGGATCGGGATCGAAATCCACAGGAAGTTAGACTATTGGAGTTGGGTTCTGTCACACCTCCCTTTTCCACCACCCCTCCCGAATTTAATGAAAGGGTAATAAGGGGAGTTTTTCCAATTAAAGTGACATTATTCAGATTTGGGATTTATTTTAGTTTTCAGAGTCGCCGCCCGAATTTTTGACGATGTTCCGGGACACCGTTTTATTTTAAAAATCCCAAACCGAGGAAATTTTGACTCTGTTTTAATTTGTCTGCGATCAGAAATCCGAGTAAGGAATTCTGTTAACCCGGGAGAAGGTGTTAGGCATTCCCGAGTCCGTGGTTCTAGCACGGTCGATTAACTATTAATATTTGGCCCAATTATCTAATTATTTACATATTTTAAACCTATTGTGTATTTTTATCCCTCTTACTTTTTAGCCGCTTTTAGTATTTATGGATTTGTCTTGAAATAAGTCACGATGTCGTGCACTTATTTGTTTTCTGGACATATTATAATTACGCCACATGAAATGCACCTGTAATTACAACATGTGATTTTTATTAAATTGNAACACGTTACATGAAATGCACTCGTGATTGCTATGTGCAATTTTATTTATTGTTTGGAGTATAGGGTCGGGGGCACGAGTTGCCACTCCCGAGTGTAGGTTATGGTAACTTTGGTATAATATATGATTTTTATCAAATTTCAAGCTAAAGGTCTCATTCTACCTTGAAGATCGCCTAAAATGATATTCAATAGCCTAAAGAATACATGCTTCGGGCTATGGTCATATTTTAGCCCCTTAAATGTTTAACCCTTTTGGCCAATCCTATTTATGGCTAATTGTTAAATAAGGGAAAATATGTAATTCAAATCATACCAATCAAGGAAAGGTTTGCGAAAATATAATAAAAAAAAGAACTACTGATTTACCAATCGCAAATTTAAGGAATCAAATAAGCTCATTTAGCCACATTAAGGACATTTTGACTAATGTTTTTGTTCAATTTCATACCTGCTATTTAGTTCATCACTCATATATATTGAGATTTCATATGTGTACTGTTACAGGTTCTTTTAAAGGAACATCCTCTGAATTCGATGGGAATAGCAGATCTATTTTTTATACCGTTCGAAATTCTTCAAAAAAAAGTCTTTTAAGGTTAATTATATGAATTTAGAAGAGCAGGTTCTCTCTTTGATTGTCAGAAAGTTTGACAAGGTGCAAGGTGAGTTAAAAAAATCTGTGAAGTCCAATTATTTTGAAATAATTGTTTTTAAAAATCAGATAAAAAAAATGTTTTATGAAAGGTTCCACAGGGGGTGATTCGAACACTAAGTCTTTTTTGATTAAACACATATTTCGTGTTTTTGAAGTATTTTTCGAAAACAGATTCAAATGTCAAGAAAAATCACCTCACAATTCAGTTTGAACACTATAAGTAAAGTGCTAAAAATAAATGAAAATACAGTCTAGTTTAGATTACATTACAATGATGCTGAAAAATAGATACAAAGGAATTACAGCTTGGCTATTGTTATACATTTTCCAGAATCAAAGAAAACTAACATAAAGATTCCAACCAATTTTACTGACTTGAAATCCATTAAGGCCTTACATTTAAGCCTTCCCTTGTAATATATAAAACACCCCCAATTAGTTGAGTGTGTTATTCATCCACTAGACTAAACAAGACTATGACAAGAAGTAAGTTTAGGTCGGATGATGCTTATGCTAAGCTATACTAAAAAAAATCATTCGTGCATCTTTAATGTAGACTATCAGTCCAAAATGTACTATTTGGACAGTAGTAACAATCGATCTTCAAACATTTATAGGATGAGTCATACCATGAAGGAGATTAGACTCACCCTTAATGATGTTTTTACACCATTTATAACAAAACAGGCTCTTGTCTTTTTATGGACTGAATCTGACCATAAAAAGGGGTCAGATTCATCTCCATAGAGGTCCTATTCAAACTCGTGATTATACTGTGACTTTGACTTTTTAGGCATTTCTTAGAGAATAAACCTAACCACTTGAAGGGTTCAGATTCACGATTCTACAGTCTTTGTTGATTGCTCATTTCATACCCTTAAAGGGTGATAAGCTACTATTTAAGCACTTAATATGGGGTGAATTTGACTACCAACAAGTCAAACTCATCTACCCTAGTGCTGATACTAACATAATTCTAAACTATACAGGGACTTTGATTATTTAGGCATTTTTAGAGAATGAATCTGGACATTTAAAGAGTCCAGATTCCTTATTCTAAGGCCCTTTTCGATTACCTATTTTATACCCTTAAGAGGATGATTTTCAGCAACTAAGCCATTGTTTATGCACTATTATGGGATGAATTTGATCATTACAAGGTCAAATTCATCTATCCTAGTGCAAATTATCTTAATAATAAACTAAAGCAAACACAAAACCAACATCTAACTTATTTTAACTACACAAACTCAAAGCATTCTGAAATCAATAAGACTTAATCACAACTAAACAGAATGATTCCAAGGATTCAGGCATTTCATAGACAACACTCATTCAGATTCATTTACCAGCATATTAACCAATCCCATTTTAGATTTTTCATACCAAAAACAAAGGAAAAGGAGATTCAGCTAGAGAAGAAGGATTTAAACAACAAAGAAAAAGAACAAAAACTCATATTTGATTATTTCAATAAAGTTAAGCTGTTACATACCTTGTTTGAAGAGAAAAGTAACAGAAAATCCTGACCAAATAAAGGTCAGGCCAAGAGAAAATTCAGCTAGAAGAGAGAGAGTAATGAGGCAGCAAACAAACAGCAACCTCAAACCAACACAGCTCCCAAAATCAACCGAGGTGAGTTTGAAAAATCAGAAACTGAAGGAGAAACAAGGCTGAAAACCCAAGTAGATTCTTGATAAACTTTCCAAGAGAAATCAGATTTTTGTTCTACTAATATCTTTTGAAATCTTCTCATGAATAGGAAACTACTCTCAATTTTCTGTGTTTTCCAAAATGTTTTTAGTAGCTGACTCAGTGTGAAAGAGGGTCAAATAGAATGTCCAAAAAAAAAAAGATCCTTCTAATGTGGAAAATGGGTGTATTTATAAGGGACTTGGGGATGGGATAGATCGAGCATATTCCCTGTCTAATGAGCTGAAATAGTGCATAGGGCAGTTGTCACCCTTATCCTTTGGGACAGCTTCCCCTATTCCAAAAATTTCCAGCCATTATAATGACCCTAATACCCTTAAGAAATCTTATTTCAAAAGTCTAGAAGGTTCTTGGGTTGTTACAACCAAGATTCCCTCACCTAGGATTCCTAATATACCCCTTGAAGTCTCTGAAATTACCATTAAGTATTAGACTTGCTTGGGTTATTGTTTAACTATAGTTAACTAACACCAGTTAGGTCCCTTTGGGTGACAACTAGTTGTTCTTAACTAAGGTTGAGTTAGTTAATTAAAGGCTAGTTGACCAAATGCCTAGAGTTGGCTTGCATACTATGTTTAATTCATTTAATCAACAGTTTAATTAAACTTAATGGAGGTTAGTCAACTCAGTTCTCTTAACTTAGGTCAAATGAATCTGTTTTAGTCCATTAACCTCAAACTAATTGTTTTAAACAGATTTTATTTTTAGTTAAATACTTAAGAATCTACCTAAGTTAATTTCTAGATTGAAGAAGTTGGAATCATTTAAATGTGAGACTAAGTGAATCAATTATTCTGAAGCTTAGTTAACTCAAATGCACAATTGAACCTAACTAGTTGTCTTAGATCAAATAAAAGAAATTAAGTTGTTAGACCTGATTAATTAGGGTGTTTAATCCCTACTGATTTTGGACCTGTTTTGAGATTGAGGTTAACTAGTGTTGGTTAATTCTAACTTAGTAAATTACACTGAACCCTTAATAAAATTAGGAGTCTAGTCTCTTTTTAGGAAGTTAGGTTAGACAATTAGCTTAATTAGTTAATTAGGTTCTTAGAGTTGGTTTCCAACCATACTTATTAGTTACCTGAGTTTAAGTTAATTCTAGTTTAATAGCTTGTTAATTAATTTAAGTCAATAAGTTTAATTTCTTAAACTTAGGTTAACTGATTTACTTGAGCTAATTCAACTCAACTACTTTGACTAAAATTAGAGACTTAGCTAATTATTAAACCTAGGTATTTTTAGAAATTTTGTCACCTTGAATGATTCATGACCGTTCACTAGTTCAGAACCAAGTACTAACCTAATTAATCGACTAACCTAATTTAACCTATTCAAGTAAGAAGGGAAACAAATAATCGAAAAGGGGGCCATATCACTTGGGGAAAAACAGTAAATAAACAATCTGAATAACCTGAATACGAATCAATTAAAATAAATATTTGTAATTAACTTTTAATAGAGAAATAGGCAGAAAATCTAATTAATTAGTGATTAACAGAAAATCCTAAAACCTAAACATGGATGCTACCTAATCAACGCATGCATGACAACAAATCTCGAAGCTAAACTAATTCAGAAGAAAACAGAAAAAGGTAACAAAAAACATAAATAAAAACAGTGATTAACATGATTTTTGTTTTAATGGTGTATAGAAACAATAAAGAGGAGAGGAGATACGCGTTAAAGGTTCTTGGCCGGAAAAATTGAAGGTCGCCGGACCTTGCCGGAATTCAATGGGGTTTGAAAACAACTTCCACCCACATGAATCAATAGCCCTCAACGAAAGCTATCGATCCATGTAGGTAGAAGTTGTTGCAGGTATCTGAGTCAGTCAGCATGGGTGAACTAGGGTTTATGGATTCTTAGATCTAAGATTGGAGGTTTTGGGGTGGTTTTTGAAGAAACTAATAATAGTACGGGGTTGAGGGGAGGATGAGGATTAACTGGTGCGAATTTGGGGTCGATTGGAGAAGGTCTGGTAGCCGGACGACGGTGGGATTATGGGGCGGCTAGGGTTTGGGTTAGCCAGGTTGAGAGAGACGAAGGGGATGGGGGTGGCTAGGGTTTTGGTGGGGGGTTGGACTTTGATTAAATGAGGGTATGGGGTGGGGCTTGGACATTTAAATATTAAAGGGTGGTCAGTTCCCAGCCGTTGGATCAAAGATAGATCAATGGCTGGGATTGGACTTGGCCTAAAATGGTGTCGTTTTGGTTAGGCTGGGGCAGGAGGGATTTGGGCTGGGTTGTTTGTTTGTAGGGATTGGGTTTGGGCCTGGGTAGTTTCAAGCCCAGGTCCGAAATTGGGTTTTTTCTCAATTAACTAAAGAACCTAAATAAGTCCAAATCTAATTTAATCCAACAAATGTTAGCAATTAATTTTAAACCTTATTTTTCATCTATTTACATATTAATTAAGAATAAAATAACCAGTTATATATTCTTAATTAAATCTATGATTTATCAAAAAAAATGATTAATTTTTATAGTAATTAGTTATTAAAAACTACATTACGTTAAATACTCGTCATTCGTCTATTATTTAATTAATTATAAATAATAACTTCATAATTCCTTGATAATATTAATGCAAAATTTTTAATAATTTTGAAAGATGAATTATGGATATGCAAACAATGCAAGTAATTCACAATTAATTACCGAAGAATCAACAAAATTCATAAAATCCATTGATTTATTGGGATTTATATAGGATGATACGACGAGCAAAAATCACATACTCCCAGCTGCCCCTCTTTTCTCGGAAACACGAAGAGTCTCTTTTCTCGGAAACACGAAGAGTTTTCGGGCAAAGATAAAATGAACAGCAATAACTNAGATTCCTATCTAAGACCTGTTCTTGAGTCTTGATCTTCTGCTAACTCTGACCTGGATCTTGATGTTTGTTAGCCGCAGGTGTTGGTTTCGTCTCTTCGCTTTTTGGACCAAGGTAGGAAATACCGAACGGATGACTTCAATCTCGTCCGGAATAGTCCATATCTTCTCCATATCTGCACTTTTGGATTCAATCTTCTCTTTCTTCTTTTTGTTTTGTTATTTTGGATCGAAACTTCTTCTTTTGGTCGTCTCGAGTTCCAATGTTCTAGAAACGTAATCTGCACAACATCAAAATGAACGAACAAAATTTCTGCCCCAGTATTCGCTAGGGAAGTTATTGCAAGAAAATCTATACTACTTTATTATTGAAAGCGGCGAAAGGCCGGGAGCAGTGCACCCGAAGTTATTGTAGACTAAGGAGTGGATACCCTATGCATAAAAGTAAAATCAACTAGGGATTGGAGACCCTATGTTGGAAAAGATCGACAGGTTATGTTGTCGTCAAGAAAAGATCACCAGGTTATGCCGGTGTCTGGGGAAGGATCAACGGGTTATGCCGTTGTCAAGTAAAGATCACCAGGTTATGCCGGTGTCTGGAAAGGTCAATAGGTTATGTTGTCGCCTGAGAACGAGATCACTGGGTTATGCCAGTGTCTGGAAGTGATCAATAGGTTATGCTGTTGTCAGGAGGATCAACGGGTTATGCCGGTGTCCGGGGAGGTCAACAGGTTACGTTGTTTCCTAAAAAAGAGATCACTGGGTTATGCCAGTGTCTGGAAGTGATCAATAGGTTATGCTGTTGTCAGGAGGATCAACGGGTTATGCCGGTGTCCGGGGAGGTCAACAGGTTACGTTGTTTCCTAAAAAAGAGATCACTGGGTTATGCTAGTGTCTGGAAGTGATCAACAGGTTATGCTGTTGTCAGGAGGATCACCGGGTTATGCCGGTGTCCGGGGAGGTCAACAGGTTATGTTGTTACCTGAAAAAGAGATCACTGGGTTATGCCAGTGTCTGGAAGTGATCAACAGGTTATGTTGTTGTCAGGAGGATCACCGGGTTATGCCGGTGTACGGGGAGGTCAACAGGTTATGCTATTGCCGGAAAAAGAGATCACTGGGTTATGCCAGTGTCTGGAAGTGATCAACAGGTTATGTTTTTGTCAGGAGGATCACCGGGTTATGCCGGTGTCCGGGGAGGTCAACAGGTTATGTTGTTCCCTGAAAAAGAGATCACTGGGTTATGCCAGTGTCTGGAAGTGATCAACAGGTTATGCTGTTGTCAGGAGGATCACCGGGTTATGCCGGTGTCCGGGGAGGTCAACAGGTTATGTTGTTTCCTGAAAAAGAGATCACTGGGTTATGCCAGTGTCTAGAAGTGATCAACAGGTTATGCTGTTTTCAGGAGGATCACCGGGTTATGTCGGTGTCCGGGGAGGTCAACAGGTTATGTTGTTGCCTGAAAAAGAGATCACTGGGTTATGCCAGTGTCTAGAAGTGATCAACAGGTTATGCTGTTGTCAGGAGGATCACCGGGTTATGCCGGTGTCCGGGGAGGTCAACAGGTTATGCTGTTGCCAGAAAAAGAGATCACTGGGTTATGCCAGTGTCTGGATGTGATCAACAGGTTATGCTGTTATCAGGAGGATCACCGGGTTATGCCGGTGTCCGGGGAGGTCAACAGGTTATGCTGTTGCCAGAAAAAGAGATCACTGGGTTATGCCAGTGTCTGGAAGTGATCAACAGGTTATGCTGTTGTCAGGAGGAAGAGATCACCAGGTTATGCCAGTGTGTGCTTGGGTGCGGGGCCCTATGTTGGCATCAACTGAGGACTGGGGTATTCTTGGTTGGAAAATGTTTGGCCCGGGGTTGAGGACCCTATGCTACTTTTAAGGTCGCATCATATTCAACTTCATTTCTTCTGTCTTTTTCTTTTTTTCTTCTTCTTTTTTTTTTTTTTTATATATGCGGGAAAAGATTTTTGGAGGAAACTTCCCTTTCATTGGAGTCAATGCTGTAGAGTTCCTTCTAGCTCTTGCGCGATTCCTTTTTATTGCATCTGCCTTTTGCACGGTTTCTTTTGCACATGTTTCCTATTTTCAAGCAAAGAAAAATTTGTTAGTTTGAAACGGTGGTTGGTTTTGCGGCCTTGATTTTCAGCTTCTTGATCTCAGTTCTTTTGAGGAAGATCTCAACCACTTGCTTGCTTGTTTGCTAGCTGGGGATTGGGTTTCATCTCTAATCCCGGGGGGCTTGGCTTTCCAGATTTCCTCATGGCGATCGGTCATGTGGGACCCAACATTTTATTTTGCCTTTGTGGGCTTTTCACTTGCTTTTTCTTTTAGATTTTCAGAGTATTGGGGAAGAGTTTTGGCCCCTCAAATTCTTCTGCGACGGTTAGTCGTGTGGGACTTAACCTTTCCAACTTTATCTCGCCTTTATTGGCTTTTCATTTCTGACTTTTCTTCCAACTGTAACTTTAGGTCATTTGGAATATTTCGGCTTTTCAAACCTTGCCAAGATGGTTAGCCACGCGGGGCCCAACCTTTCAACTTGAATCGCCTTTACAGGCGCTTAAATTTGACTTCCTCCTATCATGGCTTTGAATTTGAAGTATCAAACGCGTCGGCCAGTCGGGATCGACTCGATGCCCCTGACGAGGCTGGGTGCCTTTTGCATATTAGCTCGTGTCAAATGGGAGCCCTATAAATCAGTCTTGCCATCTTTTCTTTCCCTTAGTTTCCGGACAGAGTTAGACCGAAGGGATTCAAAAGAAAAATAAACGACAGGATGGACAATGAATTTAAACAAAAGGTGTCCCTTTCGGGGAAAGGAAAGAAGGACTTATCTGGAGTGCACGCGGACTTCAATGAACATGACATGCCATTTGGACTGGATGCCTGATCCGTGTAAACCGTCCGACTCTAAGAAATTCATCACAACTATCATCTCGAGATCTAGAAACCTGGCCCCGGTCTGTGTCTATAGTGATCCATTATCCTTTTCGATTAGTGGCGCCCTTTGCGAGTTTTCACCAATTAACCTCTCATATTTCTCTTATTACTGTCGCATTGTAGTGCTCTTTGCGAGTTTTCACTAACAAGACTCTCTCATTTTCAATTTCTCTACTCGTCGTCGCCTTACAGTGCCCGTGTGGGTTTTCACCGATAAGACTCTCTCATTTTAAATTCTCTCATTGCTTGTATCTGATCCGAGCAACTGTATTTGCAATTTTGGACATTTATGCCGATTGATCGGAAGGGCTTGAACAAGGTTTTTGGCGAAAAGAATTTGGATTGAGCTACAGCTTTGGAAACTTTCATGCGCAAACGTCGCTGATCATAGCATTTGCCCTAGTTTAAACTCTTGGGGAAATGTGAAATTTTTGTTTTGGTGTGACTGAACTCCAGGGAGAGGGTGCCTACGTATCCTTTCAGAATCAAGTCGAACGTAGTTCAGGGAAAAAATTTTGTTTTTGTTTTGGTTTTTGTTTTGTTTTTTTTTTTTTTCTCTTTCTCTTGCTTCCCCTTTTTTTTTCAATGACACTGTCGGGTTCCAAAGAGGGTAATCAAAGAAGAGTAAACGGCTCAAAGGGTTTGCAAAAAAGGGTTAATGGTGTTTGGGTAGCGAGAATGAAAGCCTTCGCCATCCCAACCGGAAAACACTTGCCGATATATAGTGGATCAAACATAGTACCTTTTGACGGCATTTGCATTGACAGCCGTTTCGGGGTCATTTCCTTTGATGTCTCCCAGGTATAACGCTCCTTTTGGTAGCAATTTCCTTATGATGTTGGACCTTTCCAATTTGGGGCGAATTTTCCTTTCGCTTCTTCGTGGTGTGGGAGGATACGTCTTAAAACGAGTTGCCCTACCTCGAAGTTCCTAGGTTGCACTTTCTTGTTGTAAACGCGGGCCATTCTTTGTTGGTATAATTATCCGTGGCATACTGCAGCTATTCTTTTTTCATCGATCAGAGTTAATTGCTCCAGTCGGGTCTTGACCCACTCATTGTCTTCAATTTCTGCTTCGACAATAACCGAAGGGAAGGAATTTCAACTTCAGCGGGTATCACGGCTTTTATTCCATAGACCAATAGGTAAGGGGTAGCTCCCACCGATGTACGCATGGTCGTGCGGTATCCTAACAATGCAAAAGGCAACTTTCCATGCCATTGTCTAGATGTTTGAATCATTTTCCTGAGAATTTTCTTGATGTTTTTGTTTGCTGCTTCAACGGCGCCATTTGCTTTGGTCCGGTAAGGAGTCGAGTTGCGGTATGTTATCTGGAACTGTTCACACACCTCTCTCATCAAGTTACTGTTTAGATTTGCGGCGTTGTCGGTAATGATAGTTTTTGGGATACCAAAACGACAGATGATATTAG
>ML383519.1:2147-15737 GCA_005239525.1 Nicotiana knightiana | reverse complement strand
CAACCATTTTTCTTGCGTTGGTCAGCCCATTGTTCATCGTCTGGGGTAGCTTGAAACCCTATGCCGAAAAACTTTTTATTGACAGGCAAGGTGACGGGTTCTATAATGCCTTGCAAAGACACCCCGAGCCCTTTTCCGGGTGTGTACCCATGTTTGATCATATCGTTGGCAACCATAATTGATGCGTTTGATAGGAAGGGTTGAGAGCATGGGGTTCCTTCCTCATGCTGTTCTGCAACCACAATCTCGAAAGCCTGGTAGACTATGTGCTCGCTTCCCTCTCTTGCTTCCAGGCATGGGGCTAACGGGTCCCTGTAAATGGATTGCTCGTCTTCCCCATGGACCACGATTTCCTGGTCCTCATATTCGAACTTAACCATTTGGTGGAGAGTGGATGGCACTGCCCCTGCCGCATGGATCCAAGTCCTTCCCAAGAGATAATTGTAGGAAGTATCCATATCCATGACCTGGAATGTTACTTCGAAGTCTACAGGGCCGATTGCCAAAACCAGATCAATCTCCCCGATCGTGTACTTTTTGATACCATCGAATGCACGGACGCACACATTGTTGGTCCTGATTCTTTTAGTCCCGATCTCCATTTTTTGTAAGGTTAGTAGAGGGAAAATGTCAACCCCAGACCCACCGTCCATCATAACTCTCTTCACGTAGTAACCTTCACATTTAACAGTTAGGTGGAGAGCTTTATTATCGGTGGCCCCCTCCGGGGGCAAATCATTCTTGCTGAACGAAATCTAGTTGACCTCAAAAAATCGTTCTGCCATCCTCTCCATTTTCTCGACCATGGTGTTGGACGGAACATATGCTTCATTGAGGGTTTTGCAGGATCTTCTGATGCTCGCTCGAATTCACCAACAAGGACAGAAGCGAAACCTGGGCGGGGGATTTCCTGAGCTTATCGATTATGGCGTATTCAGAGGTTCTGATGTTCTTGAAGAATTCTTCGACCTCTCCAGCACTGATCAACCTTTTGGGCGGAAAATGTTTCATCTTGCTTTTGTTTAGCTTTTCCGGGTCGAGGTATTTCTCTGAAGAGTTTACATCGCCTGTCTCCCGGTAATCTCTTTCCCTTTGTATGTCACCACTATCCGGCGGTAATCCCATGGGACGGCAGTATTATTCTTTATGGGAGTTTGCAACGTGCGGCTAATAACCACGGGCTCATTCATCCTGGGTGAAATTATTGGCCCCCGCGCCGCATACGTCTGCTTCGGGATATATATTTTTGAGCCATCTGTTATTGCCCTGTTGAATTGTAACCGTCTGGGAGGGCTCAAAACATTTTGTTCTTCCCTGTGTGCTCTGGGGATGTAAAGGACAGCCTCTTTAGAGGGTCTCTTGTTTGTCCCAATCTCAGTCTGTTCCGTGACCTGAGGGCCGGGGTTGCTCTTTCTCATCTCCTTGGCCGGATTGGGTGCCGTGTTGGGTTTTCTTTCTACATCCACGATGGCGATGATGGCCTTTAGAGCTGGATCGAAATCCCGGTCCTCACAAATCATGCCAATGACGGGCCCATGATTGTGGGCGGGCAGTGGATTATTTGTCACATTAGGAGCTTCTTCGTCCCTTAAAACCACTTTCTTTTGTTCTATAAGATTTTCCACGGCCCTTTTGAGGTTCCAGCAGTCCTCCGTGTTGTGCCCTTCTGCTCCGAAATGGTAAGCACAACTGGTACCCCGTCTATATGATGGTGATTGGGGATTCTGCCCGTTTGGAGGTACGGGTTGCAGGAGCCCCATCTGGATCAACTTTGGGAAGAGGCTGGAATACAGCTCTCCGATGGGAGTGAAATTAAATCTCCTCGGTGGCTCTCTAGGGTAGGCATTGTACGGGTAGGTGTTTTGAGGCGGGCGTTGATTATATGGAGGTAGGGGATGATGGTTATTTTTCAGGGGTGGAGTTCCATTCTGATTGTATTGTTGTGGGGGCCTGGGATGTGGCTGAGCATTCATTACCGCATAGGGAAAAAGGGGCAAAGCATAGGCTGTATCTTGGTGAGGGTAGTAATGCTGGGAGGTTTTAGGAAATGGGCGTGGGTATTGTCGAGGTTTCCTGACATCGGAAACCATCATGTCCCCTTCTTCTTTCTTTTTCCTATTGGTCGCAACCCCGGACCCGCTTTGGATGGCCTGAGAGGTCGCTCTTATGGCAGATTAGCTCAGGATACGACCAATTTTTAACCCGTTCTCCACCATTTCTCCAATTTTAATTGCTTCCGCGAATGGTTTGCCCATGGCGGACATCATATTCTGGAAGTAATCAGCTTCTTGTGCTTGTAGAAAAACGCTCACCATTTCAACCTCATCCATCGGAGGTTTGACCCTGGATGCTTGCTCATGCCATTTGATGGCTTACTCCCTGAAACTCTCCAAGGATTTCTTTTTGAGATTGGACAGTGAGTTTCTATCGGGAGCGATGTCCACATTGTATTGGAATTGTCGGACGTCCCAGGCTAAGTCATCCCATATTTGACAACGGGATATATCCTGGTCCATGTACCATTTCGATACGATTCCCGTCAAACTTTCTCCAAAATACGCCATGAGAAGTTCCTTCTTCCCGCCTTCTCCCCTGAGTTGTTGCAGTATCTTTTCAGGTGGGCTATGGGGTCACCATGCCCGTCATATCTTTCGAACTTGGGGGTCTTGAACCCGAGAGGCAGATGGACGTGCGGGAACATGCACAAATCTGCATAGGAGACACTTTTCTGCCCACTTATCCCCTGTATATTTTTGAGGCTCTGTTCAATACTCTTCATTGTCCGGGTTATTTCTTCATTTTCGAAGCTTTTCTTATCATGTCCCACAATTAACTCGGGCTGAGTTTGTTGGAGATATGCATTGGGAGCAGCATGAGTAGTATCCTGATGGACGGATAGTGTTTGGAATGTGAACGTTGGTGGCTCGAAACTTGGTCCGGAGATAGTTGGTGGGGCCGTGGCGGAGATCGGTGGTGCGGTAAAAATGTTGGAAGACGCACCATAAAATAAGTCCTGGGGGCGAACCTCAGAATGCCTCCTGGCAAAATGAGCCGACATGGTTGGATATTCAAATGGCGTGGTCGGGTAGCTTATGGGGATATTGGACGTCCCTCCTGCCCTGGGATTATCTCTTGGAATCCCGAGATAGTACTAGGCGGTTCCCTACCATTGCACCATGCGTCCCACATTTCCAGTATGCGGCAACGCAGAGCCCTGTTTTCTTCCGCTGTTGCGGACTCCGATGTTGGGATGGCGGGGTTTAGGTCTTCCACGATGGAGTTGACGATGGGAAGGTGACTTTCAGATGTCATTTCTATGCTCCCCTTCGATCTTTTGAAGTAAGGATAGGAAGCCAGGTTACCGCAAAACCAACCACCTTAAAATACCTTTAAGATTGAACCAACAAACGTTAGTTTTAAAACATAGACAAATTGCCCGTACGGGGTATGCAATGCACCTGATGCTTTTCTATATGTCTTCGCCACAGTTGTGTATTTCATCCCGGCCTTATCTCTTGGTTTGTTTTTCTTTCGGTTATTATTTTTTCCTTTCCTTGGTTATTGCGTCTGCTATTTACTTCCTTGCTTGGTTTCCTTTCTTATGGTTATGATCGAATCCTATGTGGATTGCCTACGTATCACGGCGCCGCGTGAATCAGACCATCGCGTAGTTCATGTTAGCAAAACCCAAAGAGATGCATATATCATTTTCTAAAGGCTTCATTCCAAGAAAAATTCCACTCATCAAATAAACACTTTTGATTACAGAAAGTTAACAGCCTATTTTCGGAATTACAGAGTTTGCAAAACAGACTTGACCACATTTTCGAAAATATAAAGACTATTGTGGACTCAACATATGACTATGACTAGAAAAGTGAAGTACAGACTCGAAAATATCAAGAGTACATTAGTGCTTCCATTGCTCCAGGGGCCGGTGGGGCATCATTCGACCTTGCCACGGGCCTGCGTGTTATGGCTTGTCGGAGGCGGTAAAGGTCGTCCATTATCTTATGGACGAAGATCATAATTGCTGAGAATAAAGTGGTCCGAGTCATATCTTCGCATTCTTGACATTTGGTGACGATGTACTCAGCTATCTCTTAGACCCTTCGCCTGATAATACCTTTCTCTTGAATTAGGCGCCCGATTTTTTAGGATCTTGCTTCTAAAGTTTGGACATCCTTGTGACTCTGTTCTTGCCATTGTTGCAACTCTTTTTCTAACTGAGCCATCATGGCATAGCACTGTTCCCTCTCTGTTTTAAACCTTTTCGCCTGTTTGGCCATCTCGTTCCCGATGGCGACCAATTTCCTGGTCATATTTCCTTTTTAGTCTCTAAACAAATTCTGTTCTTTCTTCCGCACTCCTTGTTAGTCTTGCCCGAACTTCGGCTAGTTCTTCTTCGGCTTTGTCTAACTCATTCCCATAGCTACATACATTATGCCTCAGGCTGTTGATAAGCCTTTCATCGGTCCTGCTTCTCTCTAGGTTCTCAGCAGCTGTTTTCAGTTATTGTATCTGGGCCCGGAGGGCTTCATTTTCTTGGGCTAATCATTTTTTCTCTCCTTCGATTGAGGCAATTTATAGAATGTTTTCGAACTTGATTTCCCTGACCTAGGCCTCCAATTTGCTTATGGTGGCTCGGTAGCTGTTCTGTTTTTCTAACCAAGCCCAGTACTCTTGAGTTTGCTCGGCAAATTGTTGTACATGGGGTCTCTTTGCGGGTCGTTCTTGCTCTTGATGCTCCCTGCCTCTTACACCGTACCATGAGGTGTAGGCAGGTTCCACATCCCCTTTGGATAGGTCTCTCACACGAGTTTGAGGTTCTAAAATCCTGCATTCATTCCAAATTTGACGGACCCTGCCTTCAGGAAATGCAGCTCTTGGGCATAATTCAATGGCTTGTTGGCTTAAATCCTCGTCATGGGGAACACCCTGTTGCCTCCCCAACTGGCGTAGGACCCGGTGCGGAGCATATGGCTAAATGCTTCGCATGCCCATTAACAGGTGATAGCAAACCTCAGCAGACATATTGGTAACCTCGTTGAGAGGGAGCCATCGAACTTCCACTCGATTTGGTTGGCAGTCAGTGAGCTCAAGTATGAGTGCCAGGCTTCTGTGCCTTCAGGGAATTGGTGGCCTTTTACCCGAGTACCATGTTCCTCGATGCAGTTCAAACCGGTTAAGCCGTAGTTCATGTAGCCCGGGCGGTGACAGAGGTGTTCGATAAGCCAGATTTGTAGGAGCAGGTTGCACCCCTCGAAGAATTTTCCCCCTGATTGGCAAACTGTCAGAGCACGGTAAATCTCAGCTAAGACCATCGGTATCAGTGTGCCATTGGACATTTTTATCATGAATTCTGCTATTCCCACAAGTCCAATGTCTATGCATCCGTCGCTTCTTGGGCAGATCAAGGTGCCCAAGAATGCTACCACAAAAGCTAGCCCCCGGCGGGCTTCCCATTTAGCCTGATCTTTGTGAGTTAGACCAGTGTTGTTAGCCTCATAACCCTGGGGATCTCCATAACGTCTGTAAAGAAAGTAGAAAGTGCAGAAGCCTTCGGACAAATGTGGGTCTTGGACGTCCCGGCTAATGTTCAACAGATCCAAAAACTTGTGGGGAGTCACCGCCCTGGGCGCCACTGGGTACCGACTTCTGAGATTGTCATTGAGACCAGCATACCCCGCTATTTCCTCCAGCGTGGGTGTTAATTCAAAGTCCGAAAAGTGGAATACATTGTGGGCGGGATCCCAGAACGGTACTAGAGCCTCGACGATGTCCAACCTCGGCTTGAGCTTTAAAAGGCCAGTAAGCCCCCCTAAAGCTTTTATAACAGGCTTTCTACTGGTCTCCCCGAAGTTGCTCCACCACATATGGAGTCCCAGAGGGATTTCCTCGACTGCTTTGAAGGGGATGTTTTCAACTGTATTCATCCTGCACATTCGTTCTTTTTTTATTAAGACCAACAAAAACAAAATTTCGTAAAGTGTCATTTTGGCAAAGGGTTTTGTAATAAAGAAAATGGACCACATTTGCAAATACGTCCTTTTAAGGTTGTGTTCGCGAATTGGGTCAAAATTTAAAGACAAAACAAAGGTGGCCATTCTTGCAAAACGGCCTTCCGGCGCCCCACTTGGGCGATCAGGCTATAATGGCATCACCTAATTTTATTTAAGGCTATATTTTTTTGATTTTGAAATATGGATTTGGACCCGATGAGGGTTGCCTACGTATCTCACACCAATGAGAATCAAACAAAGCGTAGTTCAGGAAAAATCTTGATTAACTAAAAATATACACCCACTCATTTTTTTATATATATGTATATTTTATTTTTTAGAAATTTTGGCAGCGTTTCGGGATTAACACGAGGATTTTTCAAAATAGGGTAAATTCTCTATTCTACCTCACTCTTGATTTTCTTGCTCATTTTTGGTTTAGCCGGTCGATACACAAGCTGTGACAAATAAATGCATACGTAGCAAATAAAATGCATCAGGGTAGTCTTTTATTTCGCGTACACCTGTCCTAGACGGACCCAACCCCTGTGTTGAGTCCCCNTCCGTACCTCGTTCTAAAATTTGGATATGACTCTAACAGAAAAGAAGTCACACGAAGTGCACACTTCCCAGATGATTTAGAAGACTCAGAGAGAAAAGGGTTTCGGCAAAATTTTATATACAGTTCAGATAATATCAAAGCAGTATAAAGCGGAATTTAGCACATTAGGTTCAAACATGTAAAATCAGATAATAAAGCCAAATATAACAGTTATTCTAAGCTCGAATTCTTGAACCCTGAACCAGAGATTCTGGGTTCGATCCCCAGCAGAGTCGCCAGAGCTGTCACACCTCCCTTTTCCACCACCCCTCCCGAATTTAATGAAAGGGTAATAAGGGGAGTTTTTCCAATTAAAGTGACATTATTCAGATTTGGGATTTATTTTAGTTTCAGAGTCGCCACCCGGTATTTTGACGATGTTCCGGGACACCGTTTTATTTTAAAAATCTCAAACCGAGGAAATTTTGACTCTGTTTTAATTTGTCTGTGATCAGAAATCTGAGTAAGGAATTCTGTTAACCGAGGAGAAGGTGTTAGGCATTCCTGAGTTCCGTGGTTCTAGCACGGTCGCTTAACTATTAATATTTGGCCCAATTATCTAACTATTTACATATTTTAAACCTATTGTGCATTTTTAGCCCTCTTACTTTTTAGCCGCTTTTAGTATTTATGGCTTTATCTTGAAATAAGTCACGATGTCGTGCACTTATTTGTTTTCTGGACATATTATAATTATGCCACATGAAATGGACCCGCAATTACAACATGTGATTTTTATTAAATTGTGAAGTTGAAGACGGGGACATGAGTTGTCACACCCGAGTGTAGATTACGTAGTCAAGACTATGGTCATGACAGTTTTAAGGTGCCCATTTGAGGCGATGTTTGATTATTCTTTAGATTTTTCTATTTGAAATAATATTTTAGTTTTAAAATTAATTAGGACGTTTATGGATTTATCTTAGACAAGTTACGATGGCGTACACTTGTTTGTTTTTGGACACATTGCAAACACGTTACATGAAATGCACCCGTGATTGCTATGTGCAATTTTATTTATTGTTTGGAGTATAGGGTCGGGGGCACGAGTTTCCACTCCCGAGTGTAGGTTATGGTAACTTTGGTATAATATATGATTTTTATCAAATTTCAAGCTAAATGTCTCATTCTACCTGGAAAGTCGCCTAAAATGATATTCAATAACCTAAAGAATACATGTTTCGGGCTATGGCCATATTTTAGCCCCTTAAATGTTTAACCCTTTTGGCCAATCCTATTTATGGCTAATTGTTAAATAAGGGAAGATATGTAATTCAAATCATACCAATCAAGGAAAGGTTTGCAAAAATATAATTAAAAAAACTACTGATTTACCAATCGCAAATTTAAGGAAACAAATAAGCTCATTTAGCCAGATTAAGGACATTTTGACTAATGTTTTTGTTCAATTTCATACCTGCTATTTAGTTCATCACTCATATATATTGAGATTTCATATGTCTACTGTTACAGGTTCTTTTAAAGGAACATCCTCTGAATTCGATGGAAATAGCAGATATGTTTTCTATACCATTTGATTTTCAGAAAGTTTGACAAGGTGCACGGTGAGTTAAAAAAAAATCTGCGAAGTCCAATTATTTTGAAACAACTGTTTTTAAAAATCAGATAAAAAAAATGGNTCACTCATATATATTGAGATTTCATATGTCTACTGTTACAGGTTCTTTTAGAGGAACATCCTCTGAATTCCATGGAAATAGCAAATCTGTTTTTTATACCGTTCGAAATTCTTCAAAAAAAAGTCTTTTAAGGTTAATTATATGAATTTAGACGAGCAAGTTCTCTCTTTGATTTTCAGAAAGTTTGACAGGTGCAAGGTGAGTTAAAAAAAAATCAGCGAAGTCCAATTATTTTGAAATAACTGTTTTTTAAAAATCAGATAAAAAAATGTTTTATGAAAGGTTCCACAGGGGGTGATTCGAACACTAAGTCTTTTTTGATTAAACACCTATTTCGGGTTTTTGAAGTATTTTTCGAAAACAGATTCAAATTTCAAGAAAAATCACCTCACAAGTTTGAACACTATAAGTAAAGTGCTAAAATGAAATGAAAATACAGTCCAGTTTAGATTACATTACAATGATGCTGAAAAATAGATACAAAGGAATTACAGCTTGACTATTGTTATACATTTTCCAGAATCAAAGAAAACTAACATAAAGATTCCAACCAATTTTACTGACTTGAAATCCCTTAAGGCCTTACATTTAAGCCTTCCCTTGTAATATATAAAACACCCCCTATTAGTTGAGTGTGTTATGCATCCACTAGACTAAACAAGACTATGACAAGAAGTCAAGTTTAGGTCGGATGATGCTTATGCTAAGCTATCCTAAAAAAAATCATTTGTGCATCTTTAATGTAGACTATCAGTCCAAAACTTACTATTTGGACAGTAGTAACAATAGATCTTCAAACATTTATAGGATGAGGCATACTATGAAGGAGATTAGACTCACCCTTAATGATGTTTTTACATCATTTATAATAGAACAGGCTCTTGTCTTTTTATGGACTGAATCTGACCATAAAAAGGGGTCAGATTTATCTCCATAGAGGTCCCATTCAAACTCGTGATTATACTGTGACTTTGACTTTTTAGGCATTTCTTAGAGAATGAACCTAACCACTTGAAGGGTTCAGATTCACGATTCTACAGCCTTTGTTGATTGCTCATTTCATACCCTTAGAGGGTGATAAGCTATTGTTTAAACACTTAATATGGGGTGAATTTGACTACCAACAAGTCAAACTCATCTACCCTAGTGCTGATACTAACATAATTCTAAACTATACAGGGACTTTGATTATTTAGGCATTTTTAGAGACTGAATCTGGACATTTAAAGAGTCCAGATTCCNATGGGGTGAATTTGACTATCAACAAGTCAAATTCATCTACCCTAGTGCTGATACTAACATAATTCTAAACTATACAGGGACTTTGATTATTTAGGCATTTTTAGAGAATGAATCTGGACATTTAAAGAGTCCAGATTCCTTATTCTAAGGCCCTTTTCGATTACCTATTTTATACCCTTAAGAAGGTGATTTTCAGCAACTAAGCCATTGTTTATGCACTATTATGGGATGAATTTTATCATTACAAGGTCGAATTCATCTACCTAGTGCAAATTATCTTAATAATAAACTAAAGCAAACACAAAACCAACATCTAACTTATTTTAACTACACAAACTCAAAGCATTCTGAAATCAATAAGACTTAATCACAACTAAACAGAATGATTCCAAGGATTCAGGCATTTCATAGATAACACACATTCAGATTCATTTACCAACCTATTAACCAATCCCATTTTAGATTTTTCATACAAAAAACAAAGGAAAAGGAGATTCAGCTAGAGAAGAAGGATTTAAACAACAAATAAAAAGAACAAAAACTCAGATTTGATTATTTCAATAAAGTTAAGCTGTTACATACCTTGTTTGAAGAGAAAAGTAACAGAAAATCCTGACAAAATAAAGGTCAGGCCAAGAGAAAATCCAGCTAGAAGAGAGAGAGTAATGAGGCAGCAAACAAACAGCAACCTCAATGGAGGTTAGTCAACTCAGTTCTCTTAACTTAGGTCAAATGAATCTGTTTTAGTCCATTAACCTCAAACTAATTGTTTTAAACAGATTTTATTTTTAGTTAAATACTTAAGAATCTACCTAAGTTAATTTCTAGATTGAAGAAGTTGGAATCATTTAAATGTGAGACTAAGTGAATCAATTATTCTGAAGCTTAGTTAACTCAAATGCACAATTGAACCTAACTAGTTGTCTTAGATCAAATAAAAATAATTAAGTTGTTAGACCTGATTAATTAGGGTGCTTAATCCCTACTGATTTTGGACCTGTTTTGAGATTGAGGTTAACTAGTGTTGGTTAATTCTAACTTAATAAATTATACTTAACCCTTAATAAAATTAGGAGTCTAGTCTCTTTTTAGGAAGTTCGGTTAGACAATTAACTTAATTAGTTAATTAGGTTCTTAGAGTTGGTTTCCAACCATACTTATTAGTTACCTAAGTTTAAGTTAATTTCATTACTAGGTGTTAATTCAAGTTTAATAGCTTGTTAATTAATTTAAGTCAATGAGTTTAATTTCTTAAACTTAGGTTAACTGATGTACTTGAGCTAATTCAACTCAACTACTTTGATTAAAATTAGGGACTTAGCTAATTATTAAACCTAGGTATTTTTAGAAATTTTGTCACCTTGATTGATTCATGACCGTTCACTGGTTCAGAACCAAGTACTAACCTAATTAATCAACAATCAATCGACTAACCTAATTTAACCTATTCAAGTAAGCAGGGAAGCAAATAATCGAAAAGGGAGCCATATCACTTGGGGAAAAACAGTAAATAAACAATCTGAATAACCTGAATACGAATCAATTAAACTAAATATTTGTAATTAACTTTTAATAGAGAAATAGGCAGAAAATCTAATTGATTAATGATTAACAGAAAATCCTAAAACCTAAACATGGATGCTACCTAATCAAAGCATGCATGACAACAAATCTCGAAGCTAAACTAATGCAGAAGAAAACAGAAAAAGGTAAAAAAAAAAAATATAAATGAAAACAGTGATTAACATGATTTTTGTTTTAATGGTGTATAGAAACAATAAAGAGGAGAGGAGATACGCGTTAAAGGTTCTTGGCCGGAAAAATTGAAGGTCGTCGGACCTTGCCGGACTCCAACAAGGTTTGAAAACAACTTCAACCCACATGAATCAATAGCCCTCAACGAGAGCTATCGATCCATGTAGGTAGAAGCTGTTGCAGGTCTCTAAGTCAATCAGCATGGGTGAACTAGGGTTTATGGATTCTTAGATCTAAGATTGGAGATTTTTGGGGTGGTTTTTGAAGAAATTAATAACAGGACGGGGTTGAGGGGAGGATGAGGATTAACTGGTGCGAATTTAGGGTCGATTGGAGAAGGTCTGGTGGCCGGACGGCGGTGGGATTCTGGGGCGGCTAGGGTATGGGTTAGCCAGGTTGAGAGAGACGAAAGGGATTGGGGAGGCTAGGGTTTTGGTGGGGGGTTGGACTTTGATTAAATGAGGGTATGGGGTGGGGCTTGGACATTTAAATATTAAAAGGGTGGTCAATTCCCAGCCATTGGATCAAAGATAAATCAATGGCTGGGATTGTACTTGGCCTAAAACGATGTCGTTTTGGTTAGGCTGGGGCAGGCTGGGTGTAAGGGATTTGGGCTGGGTTGTTCGTTTGTAGGGATTGGGTTTGGGCCTGGGTAGTTTCAAGCTCAGGTTCGAAATTGGCTTTTTTTCTCAATTAACTAAAGAACCTAAATAAGTCCAAATCTAATTTAATACAACAAATGTTAGCAATTAATTTTAAACCTTATTTTTCATCTATTTACATATTAATTAAGAATAAAATAACCAATTATATATTCTTAATTAAATCTATGATTTATCGAATAAATGATTAATTTTTATAGTAATTAGTTATTAAAAACTACATTACGTTAAATACTCGCAATTCGTCTATTATTTAATTAATTATAAATAATAACTTCATAATTCCTTCATAATATTAATGCGAAATTTTTAATAATTTTGAAAGATGAATTATGGATATGCAAACAATGCAAGTAATTCACAATTAATTACCGAAAAATCAACAAAATTCATAAAATCCATTGATTTATTGGGATTTTTATAGGACGATACGGCGAGCAAAAATCACATGCTCACAGGTTCCTATCCTACTTAGTTATGTATCTTGCTTTTAATTACTCTTCTAATCATATGTTGGTTTGATTATACACTAGTTGTATTACTAAATATTACTAAGATTAATCTAAGTATAATATTTTTGGTAAGGGTTTTCTCAATTTATAAAGGACACTAGGGAAGAGACTTACACCTAGGCGAGTATCTAACGGGATCTAGAAATTAGGACAAATATGTTGTATACGGGATCGTGATATAACCTCACACTTAATTACTCAGCCTATACCTCTCGGTAGTTCGGGTGACTTTGCCCGAATTGGCTTTCTCAAGCCTAATTGGGTGTTTCAACAGTGCAAGTGAAATTGGCTCAAGTGGGGTATTACTATCTCTAGATTCTACCCTTTAATTGAGGCTATCAATCTCTTGAATTCACCCCAATTCCTTGTTAGCCTATTGATGCGAGGCTAGAATGCATAATTTAACATGTAATATACCTTACATTTGAGGTGCGTTAATGATAAAAATACACTTTTTATGTGATTAATGGAGTTTATTTCATGTGTAGGTGAATTGGAGATGGAAACGGAGCTAAAGGGATGCAAATACATCGAAAATACGCTTAAGGGTCGAAGAGGAAACACCCGGGCGAAAGCCGGGCGCCAGAGCCCAAAAGCCTGACCCTACCTGGCGTTAGCCAGGCTTTAGGGCTAAACGCCAGCCCTAGCCTGGCGTTAGCCAAGCGTTAGGGTTGAAACGCCAGCCCTACCCTGGCGTTAGCCAGGCGCGAGGGTCCAAACGCCTGGGGTCCCAGGTTCAGCCAATTCCGAGTTTTGACGAGTTTAAGTGTTTCCCGGTTGAAATAGAAGTCTCCCACACGTTTAGGGTTCGCCCTAAACATATAAATAGACTCCTCAAAAAAAACTTAAGGAGATTTGGAAGGCATTCGAAGGAATCAAGGAGAGAAAACCATTGAAATGCCAAAACATTGATTTCTACATCTTGTATTCATTAGTTTATATTTCAATTATGCAATTTATTTTAGTTTTGATTCTTATAAACATGAGTAGCTAAATTCTTTAGTCTAAGGTTTTGGTAGAACCCGTTGAGGATGAATTTATTGTGATATTAATATATTTTGGTTGATTAATCTCTTTTTGTTCAAATACGTTCATGTTGTAGTTGATTGAAAGGGCCCTCAATTAGCTGTTCCTATTTATTATGTATCTACTTGAGAGAGAGTGCATATTTAGGTA
>ML383517.1:0-88554 GCA_005239525.1 Nicotiana knightiana | reverse complement strand
ATATATATATATATAAAACTGCTCTGTCGTAGTAGGCTCGCTCATAGGCGCTCGGCCATACTACGCTCTGTATCTCGACCAATTGGGATCGCTCATAGGCGCTCGACCACATTAGGCTCGGTATAAAACTTACCATATGATCAGAGGTTGCCAATAAGGACCTGCCCATCGATTATAGCTCGATGGTAATGAAAATAATATTGTACATAGAGACTCTCAACTCTCTTGACAGAAAAAAGGAAATACTCAATTGCATGGCACATACTGTCAAGATCTTTGTTCTTTTATTCTCTTGGTTTCGAACAAGTTATTTGACTATTATAGGGATCTTTATCCATATGTAAAGTAGTGGGTTGTCACGTACTCACATAGCATTTAATACCCTAAAAGTGATTATCATGTCACTTTCCAGTTCTAGGAGGAGATCGTAATTACTAGTAAGCATATTGTACTTAGAAGACTAGTATAATAGAGATTTGTGAAGGTACTGCGATGATTGGATTAGTAAATGAATATGAATTACTGAAAGATGTAAAGCTGCATAAGATACTATACCATCATTCTAACGATTATATCAAATGTTAGGGACATCCTTAAATGGAAACTGTATCACATGAGATAAAAATGACCTATCTCACTTTTCTTCATTTGCAAAAATACTCATTCTACATTACACCTTCTTAACAGCACACTAGACTATTTGTTCCAAACACCATACAAAAAGTAGATATAGGAAACAGGGATAGTCCTTATCAAGCCCACGACAACTAGGAAAAATATACGTAAATTCCGGAACATAAATTTTTCGTTATGCCTCGTTATCAACTTGTACATTACGAGATCATGCAAAAATGAAGGAAGGGCTTAGCCTTAACATACCTGGAGTAGGAAAAATCCGAATAATATTCTTGGAAATGAGTGCACCGTACTCCTTTAGAACATCAAAATTTTACGTTTCTATGATGTTAAGAAACCTCGTTGGAATTTTCAAGAACTCTCGTTGAATTCATGATGTAGGCGTTGGAATTATTTCTGTTTTTATCTTTGAATTGATGCTGCTATCTTTGGAATGGTTTTTGTATTGATTCAAGCATAAGTTCTTGATCTTTGATATGCTTTTTACTAAGTGGAGGGGGGGCACTTATAGATTAGTTGGCCAAATATTTTCCATGTTTTTGCCACATTTTATGTGAAATCAAAAGTCACCCTTATATTAAATCTTAGGCAGCCACGTTAAACCTTATCCAAAATTATTATTAATTAATCACTAATCTTTTGATTAACTTGATAATCTCCCACTATCCAATAATTAACTAATACCCATATAATTAAGAATTATCTCAATTTAATTAAAATACTACTCACTTTTAATATATTTTATACACCTTACTATTATGGCCATGTGGTACTTTGTACGACACTAGTCCACAAATATCGGGTATTTTAGCTCGGGCCATATTTTATCCCAAAATGTCAAACTTGAAAGTTGTTGTTAATTAATCTTTCCCAACCACAAATTATTTTTTCCAAAATTAATTCGAAGTAAAATGGGCGAGTCCTAAGGTTAGCTAATCCTTTTGGAAACATTAAAGAATAATTATAATTAAAGAAACAATAACTCACTTCATAATAAATAAAATTCATTCAATACATAGGTACAACAGGATACTTAATCCACACTTTAAATATGAATATTTCCATAAACAAGATTCAAGTGTTGGAAAAAATACTACACACTTAAATATACAATACAAAACAAGGAAATGAAGAAATGAACATAAATGGATAAGAAATTCTCAACCAAAAGTTTTAAATCTTTAAGACCCAAGTGTGTGTGCAAGAACCCTAGCTCCAACACTTTTGTTCTCTATTAAAGAGACTGAAAATAAGCCAAAGATAATCTGGGTCGTGTATTAAATGGTTTGGGGTAAAAAACGTGAAACTCCATAATGGCCCAATTTTTACGCCAAATTTTTCTTCGCGTTCGCGAATATTTGTTTCCTTCATCATCGCGATCGCGATTGTCTCTTTGCGTTCACGAATGTTTGTTTCCTCCAGCTTCACGTTCGTGTATAGCACTTCGCATTCGCGAAGGTTTGTTGTCCTGAAGTTCTGTGTTCGCATCTAACCCTTCGCATTTCGCGAAGGGTAATTCACTGGGCAGTATTCCTGTTTGCATTCTAGCTCCTTTTTGACTCATTTGCACATGGTTTCTTCACCATCATTTCTAAATCAAATAAAACTGTAAAATAGAAGTACATGATATTAAACACACGATTTTATCAATCAAACATAGCAAAAATCTAAGATTAAAGACGATATAAGTTGGTAATATACCCACTTATCAAACCCCCAAAGTTAAACTATTGCTTGTCCTCAAGCAATTCAACAAATAAGAACATCCTTTAATAAAATCATCAATTTAGCTTAATGACTTACCAAACATCATTTCAAGTCAAAAAGGTTCACATTAAACACAATCTAGTAACTTTGGTTGGTACCAACAATTAATCCAAAGCATATGAATAGCCGACAACTTCTCACAAACATCATTTTAATTCAAGTTCTCAAACACCACATTAATCAAAGTAGCAACCAAGTCATGACACTAAAGCTTCAAAATTTGCCTAATTATCACAAATAATTTTCTTTTGTTCACTCCTCCCAAATGGAAATTGGATTAAGTTCACAACTCAAATTTTCATGTGCCCTCAAACTTAAGAGAGAATCCCAACTTATAAATTGCAATTTAAACCCAAATGGGATATCAAATTGAAAGAATTAACTCTCTCTCACACAAAGATATTCAAATGCACAAAAGTAGTGTCATAGACTTGCCATTCATGTATTTCTCCACTAATGTAATCACACTTGGTTCAAAATCAAGTAGGACTTAAAGGGTTGTAATGCAGCTTTTTGATTAAGGTAGGGCACAATTTGGATAAGGGTGACTCAAAATATCCCTAAGCACTACAATTTGAAACAATTAAAGCACACTTCCTTCAAAAACTTTTTCCATTTTTTCTTCACTTTTCATTCCACACCTAATCTTCCCTTTATTCACAACTCCTTATTTTTCGTTCCTTTTTCTTCTTTCTTAATTTTTTTAATTACCTTTCACCTTTTAAGCATCTTCCACATCACAACTTTTTCAACCTTCACCCCCAAACTTAGGCTTTTAACCTTTCTTTACACTTTCAAAGCACATAGGGAGGTAGGGTGCCAAAATATATATCAGTTAAGAACGAAGGGTTAAAGCTTGTAACATGGTTGCCAAAGAAAACTTATAAAGGCTCAAAAGGGGTTGACTAGGGACAATATGCAAGGTAGGAAATTTAAGGCACTGTAACGGTCCAAGGAAGGCCTAACATCATTTTTCAAACCAAGTTAGTCTAGGATTTCGCCTTGAAGCACACTCCGGGCAAGTTCTAGACTATAAATAATGCGAAAGAACTCACAAAAAATCTCACCACATATGGCACATGCCAACTCGAGTGATATATAAATCCAAAATCCAATTAAAACCAATGAACCCAAAGAAAATCATATATAGCCTAAAAGACTATTTAATGAATCAAAAAGACTAAAATAGAACCTAAAATTCATAACAAGTATTATCACTTCAATTATTTTTTATTTTAAAAATCAAAAAACATCATATGCCAAGGTGTAAATCATGTTGGTACCAAACAAGCCACACACGTAGGTTTATGGATAAAAGATCACACACAATAACCAATTTATTCACTACTAGCTACTAAAATAACTAAAAAAATATTTACCTAAAGAAAAATTTAAACAAGACAATCCCTTAAGAAAGTTGTCACGCCATCTGTCATAGGGAAAATTCACCCGGTTCGGCACAAATTATTTCCTTGGAAAAGAACCACGACATAAAGGAAAACCAAGAATTTTAATTAATTCTACTATAGGTAAATAAAGTATCAAAATAAGAAAATAATAATAAAAAAAGTAATGCTAACATGCGATAATTATACTTCAAATTATCAATAATAAACTATAACGTCAACCAATCTACAAAAGTTGTCAAAAAAATAATCATGCTCCAACTACATCATCACATGTAAATGAATCACCCCCAACCTAAAATGTTGCACTATCCTCGATGCAACTAAAAAAAAGATAAAATGAAGGAGCTGATCCCTGAAACTGCATCACTCGGAGCTGGAGGTGGAAGGACATTTTGAGCTCCTCCTCGTAATCATCATCATCATCAGAGTTGTTTGAACTGCAAAACGACCTCAACTTATCCATCATCTTGTTCAGGAATTTGTTCTTTTTCTTTCGTGCTCCCTGAACTTTCTCTGCGGATTTTCAATCTTCCCTTGCCGGCTGCTAATATTTTCGAACCTGTTGTTCATGGACTCCATCTTTCCCGTTATTTCTTTTTGGTATTTGACCACGTCATCAAGGAATGGTGGGGTAGTAGTGCCACTAGATGTGCTAGCCCTAAGTGGGCCAGTAGGAAGGCCAGTTATAAGCTGCCTAATGTGTGCATCTACTCCATGTATCTGACTAGATAGGTGACGCATAGTGTGAAGTCTGGACTGGAGTGGTCCCATGGGGTCAAATGACCATGGTTCAGGTGCAAAGGATCCAGCGGGATCAGTGGTGGCCTCAGAGAACTGCACAAATGATAACATCAATTCTCTTATTTTTCTACTTGTCACTGGGTCCCCTTTTTAGCATTGGGTGGATCATCGGCTTTCCCGAACCTTTCTCAACATCATTTGAATTTTTTAACACCCCAAAATCATAGCATATCTGAGTGATCAAGGATGGAAAGAATAGTCTGTTAGACCTCCCATGGGTGGCTTCCTCGATTTCTCTAACAATGTACCCCCTGCGTTCATGGGTAGCGCATCCATGATAGCAGAAATTATCAGTTCCCTCTCTGGTGTCACATCACTGTCATTTGTAAAGGGCAAGACTCTTGCATAGATAATAGAGATCCACGTCTTTGCCTCAGTAGAGAAGTCATGAGAATCAACTTCCTTGCGCGCTTTCAACCACTTCGGGGTCACCCTGTCATGCAATTTGTCCACCAACCATCGGTTTCATCCTTCTTTTGTTCTGTCTCTGTAAACCTCATTATTGGCATTGGGAAGACCATAAAGTTTGTTGATCACCTCAGGGCTGAAATTGATTTGCACACCCCGCACAGTAGTAATTAAGGTTCCTTGTAAGTCGGTCCTCAAGGCGTTTGCATAAAATTCCACTACTACTGTGTGGTTGGCATCATTTGGTTGATCGGCAAAACAAATCCACCTGCTTACGACTAATCTTGTGCAGAAGCCCGGTATTTTAGCTTCAACCTTTTCCATGTTAATGCGTATTTCCCTGACAATTGTTTTTGAAAAGAGTTCGTCATATTTCCGTTTACATTATAGATAAAAACCGGTCATGATCAAAGGGTTCCGCTTCTTCATCTTCGGGGACATGTTCTTGTTCAATTTCATTGTGTTTCGGATCTATTGTATGCCCAAAGTACCTACAAAATAGACCAACAATGTTAAAAGCTCATATAGACACTTAAAAAATGTATTAGGAATTATTTAGGCCAAAGAAATAGGTCAAAAAGGTTCCAGCCACACCTATGCAAAGCTACTATTTTTTGCCATTTTAGTTACTGCTAGATTTTTCTCTTCACGTTTGCGTAAGGCCTATCACGTTCGCGAAGAGCAAAAAAGTTTAGTTTAGAATTAGAACTTTGTGTTCGCAAATAGACCACCGCATTCGCGTGGTACCAACCACCTTCGCAAAGGGTTAAAGTTGGCCGACAGTCGCGAACGCAACATTGTTACCGCGAACGCGTAGGCATAAAATCTTATTACCATTCACGATCGCGAGGGTCCATCGCGAACGCGATGAATGCTTTTGCAATTTCTAGCAGCTACTAGTTTTTGGCTCTCCGCTCACCCCGACCTGACGTATATGCACCTGCATAAAATGTGTAGCAAGTGTAGCACGTGTGCATAAAACAATGTGTATCCAGTAAGTATCTAGAATAATATCGAAGAAGTGGTGACGAGGGTCGACTTCGACACTTACTATGGGCTAACAGTAAAATTTCAAATTTGTAATTAACCATGGATATGTAAATACAACTGAATACTCAATAAGAAGAAATAAATAAACAATTCATTCTCTGATTGGAAATCCCAAATTAATTTCTACCATTTAACAAATTAATCTCTTAAGCCAATGAAAGAATATCAAATATAATTAGACTCCAAGAATTATTACGCACGAATTATGCCAAGGTCGTACGGCCCGATCTAACATATAAATATATAAATTGTGCACTGCCGAGGGTCGAATGACACAAACCAGAGATTCATCTATCTGCTACCGAGGCGTTCGACCTGCTCCACAAGAACAGAAAATACATTAAAACAACCGATTCAATATTACTAAGGGGCTAATATTAGAAGAAATACCAATTCTCATTAACGGTCAAGTGACCTGTCCAAAACTCAAGTAAATGAAGTTTAACCTTTTACAATTACTTTATCAAGTTCCAATATGATTTAAGCAATTAAATTAACAAGTAGCATGCAAACATCGCAAGTATAACATAATTTGGGTCCTAGACTATCCGGGCATAAGCATAATTAGTAGCTACGTACGGAATCTCGTCACCTCATGCATATGCATCCCCCACAAATAGAAGAAGATATTAAATCAATTCACCTATGAGGTTAATTTCCTTTTACAAGGTTAGAAAAGAGACTTTCCTAATCTTAAATCCCACTTCCGATCACAATTTTGTTCTAAAGTCCCAACTTGGTGTCGTTCAATCCGAAACTAGTCAAACAACATGCAAAATAATCCAAAATATACTCCAATGCTTGAAATTTAACAATTTATAGTAATTTCCAACTCTGCTAGAAAAGATGGTAGTGGGGCCCATGTCTCGGAACCCGAAAAAACTTATACAATCTGACAACTCATTTAATTACGAGTTCAACCATACTAATTTCATTAAAGTCCCACTCTGAATTGGTATTCAAGACTCGAAAATTTGTTTTGTAAAATTATAGAAATTTCTTCCGATTTCTTCTTGAAAAATAGATAATCTAATGCCGAAACTGAAGATTAATCCATGAAATATAATCACAAGTGAGTCAAGAATGCTTACCCCAAGTTTTGTGGTGAAATTGCTCTCAAAAATTGCTAAATTCCAAGGGTCCCAACTAGAAATACAAAATAATGGCTCAAAGGTCCGAAACACACTGCCCGACTTCCTTCTTCGCGTTCGTGAGCCTCCCATCACGTTCACGATGAACAAAACTCTCAAATGTTATTTCCAAACTCTTCTCAGACAGCCTCTAGTATAATGGTCATAACTTTTTGTACAAACTCCAAATGTCAAATGGTTTAAGTTTCTGAAAACTAGAAACTAAGATCTACAACCTTCATCTCCCAATTCCTTATAGATTTTGAGATATAAGCTGCCAAAGTCAGCCCGGTGCAACATAAATTTCTTCTTCGCAATTTCCAAATATCTTCTCGGACAACCTATAGTGTACTAACCATAACTTTTTTTACCCATCTCCAAATGCCAAATGGGTTGATTGCCCTTATAGATTGCATGATATAAGCTTCCAAAGTCAAGCGACAGAAAACACGATTTCCTTCTTCGTGAATGCGAGAATCTCTTCGCGAATGCGAAGAACAAAGTTCCAGCAACAAAATCCTTCTTCGCGGACGCAAGAGGCTCCTCACGAACGCGAAGAACAACACCTTACATCAGAAAACCAGCATCTAAAGTAGTCCAAAATGATCTGATAACACCCGAAACATACCCGAAAAACACACGAGGCCCCTCGGACCCCAACCAAATATACAAACAAGTCCTAAAACATCATATGAACTTAGTCGAGGCCTCAATTCAAGCCTAATAAAACTAATGGAAGTAAGAAATAACAACTTCTACATTCGATGTCGAAACCTTTCAAGTCAAGTCCGATTGACCTCAAATTTTGCACACAAGTCATAAATGACATAACAAACCTATTCCAAATTTCAACAATCGGATTTCGACCTTGATATTAGAAAGTCAACTCCTTGTCAGACATCCAAACCTTCCATATCCAACTTTCGCCATTTCAAGCCGAAATCAACTACAGACTTTTAAATAAATATCCGGATACACTCATAGGTCCAAAATAACAATACAGAACTAATCCCAGGCTCGGAATCTCAAACGGACATTGATAACATTAAAATATACTTCAACACACAATCATGAAATTCTTTCAAAATGCCAATTTTCCTTAATAAGCGCAATAACACTTCCGGGTCATCCAAAACCCGATCTGGGCATATGCCAAGTTCACAATCAGCATATGAACCTATTGGAACCTTAAAATTACGATTCCGAGGTCGTTTACTCAAAAGTCAAAACTTAGTCAACTCTTCTAACCTAAATCTTTCGTGATGAGAATTTTCCATCTGAATCAACTTCGAACTTCTCGAAATTCAGTTCCGACCACACGTGAAAGTAATAATACCTGAAGTGAAGCTATTCAAGGCCCCAAACCGCCGAATGACATGCCAGAGCTCAAAATGATCGGCCGGGTTGCTACATAACGCCGGGCGGCCTTCTATTTTCATAGTGTCATCTCATATAAGGAGTGGAACTCATCGATGCGTACAACCTCTTTAATCTAGGAATAAGAGGTAAAAAATGCGTCGACTTCACAGCAACCTTGTTCTCGTTGGAAACCCGCTAAAATGAAGTTTTTCAAAAAATTTACAACTTTCTAAATCTGCATCACCCTTATAATACAACATGCAACGATCTTCACAACGATCGAATCACATAGACGAGAGTCCTAACTTAGAAACCAATCTCTTAGCCTTATATAAATCTTCAGGTATGTTGAAAGTTGGGTCAAGTAGTTCACTCACAAGGCCAACGAAAGAATCCATTCCGGCTTGAGCAATATTGGTATCTGATTTGACACTTAATTATCTAGCCGCAACAGATAATTGAGAGTGCATACTCCCTTCACTTAGTGGATGACTAGCGGCCTCTAACTATTCATTAAAATGTTTTGCCTCTTCGTTAGGAATTTGCTCAACACTTTCATGGGGTTCAAACTCGACCTACCGTAACCATTTCATGGTATCTAGAATGTTGAATGCTATTCTCCACCGACCTACCACTTTCACCAACAACTACGTTATGAAATACACCATGATTGCGATCAACCTGTCCATGACTAGTCCACATAAATTAATTATCTATAAAACCATTTCTATAAAGATGAGCCGTAACATCCTCTGAACCCAAAAAATGGTCCAAGTGAAATTGCATGCCTAATAAAGTCCTTAACCCCTTCTATAAATTCCTCGCTTAAAATTGACGATTAGGATAATTCCTATTATACATCCAACTACGATATTCCATCTAAACAAAGAACAAATAAATTACATGTTATATTAATTGGCTATTCAAATAAATTTATAGAATTAAGTTACATAATAAAATTTAGTTACAAAGTAGTTAATTTAAATAATTTGAGTGCATATTAATTTGAATACAATATTATTCTAACCCTACCACTAAACATAATTAGACTCGCTAGAATAATCAGTTAGTTAAGCCATTCAATTAGACTAACTTACTTACTAATAATCGTAATTAATAAACTCTAAATCATATTTTAATATACTCTATCATAATCACGATCAATAAATTGAAAAAAATATAATTAGCTAAGCAAAATCATAATCATACACTTTTAGCATAATATCTTCTAAATTAGCTAAGCCAAGTACCTTACATTATATCATAAGCAAAATCAATAAGAGTAAACCCTAAATCTAAAGGAATATAAATCAATTGAAATAATCCAAAATTTTCAAATTGTAAGCCCTAGTTTATTCAAATGAAAGAATTTAAATAACTAAAATTAACAAATATATATTACGAACCTTCAAAGAATGGAGAGGGGTATGATTCTAAGAGTGGCGCGACAGTGGGTGGCGCGGCGGTGGGTGGCGCGACATTGGTTGGGGGAGGGGGTTGATTTTGGTTGAGAAAGGAGTTATGAGTTGATTTTGAGGGGGATTTGGGGAGGCTTAGGAACTATGGAAGAGAGAATGAGAGAAATGAGGATGAAACCCGTCTGTGGAAGGCCTATGTTAAAGGTTTTCAACCAACTTCGGTCGGAAATTACGGTCGGTACATTTAAGTTTTTAATTGACCGTTTGACCACACATTTTCGACCGAAATCGGTCGATATCTAACATCTAAAATAGATATATATATATATATATATATATATATACACACACACACACACATATAATATATATATATACATGTGTGTATGTGTATTTAATTACTTTTGTATGGGATATATACTATGTGTGTCTGTATATATACATATATATACATTATATTTAATTACAACTTTGTCACGACTCCAAACTCTCTTCGTAAAACATCGTGAAGGCACCTAGTCTTTACGACTAGGGAAACCTAACAAATTTCGGAAATAACAGAAAAGAATGAAAGTAGAACTCCACAACTATCTGCAATAGATAACTGAATAACTCGTAAAAATGTTGCTCGTCATGTACGATAACCAATACTCTAGAAATACATAGATTTCCCAAAACCTGGAACATCGTGAGCCACAAGATACATAAGCAAAATAGTATCTCTATACACCAGAGTCTAATAAAATTTACTACAGAAGGTATTTGACATAAAGGAGAATAGAGGGGGACTCTGAGGTCTGCGGACGCGGAAGATATACCTTGAAGTCTCCGAGCTATCACCGCTCACTGATGAAGTGGCTGATAGTGAGCACCTGGATCTGCACACAAAACATGTGCAGAAGAGTAGCATGAGTACACCACAATGGTACCCATTAAGTGCCCAGCCTAACCTCGGTCGAGTAGTGACGAGGTCAGGTCTTGCCCACTAGTATATAATAAATAAAGTGGGAGAGTATAACAGTATAACAAGAGACTGGAATTTAACAAAAGGACAACACAGCAAAATAACAGTTCAACACACAGGGATAAATAACATGGGATATCCCGAGATACCGTCTCGTAGTCCCAAAGTAAATATGCAGGGAGAACTCCCGAGGTACCGCCTCATAGTCTATAAAGTAAATATACAAGGAGAACTTCCGAGGTACCACCTCGTGGTGTCAAAAGAAAATATACAGGGAGAACTCTGAGGAACCGCCTCATAGTCTCACACTTGTCATCTTGCGTACACGGCGCTTAGATATCACAACAGTACCAAATCTTAAGGGGATTTTGCTCACACAAGGTTAGGCAAGCCACTTACCTCGAACCAAGCTGAACACTAAAAGCACCCTGTGAAGGAGGTGCACTAAATACTGGCAGTGCATAATAAAGCTCCTAGGGATTAGAAGGGGTCATACCACTGGTAGCTAAAAGCGCTAAAAGAACAGGGCGACTCATATAGCCCCTACCAAGGTGAACTACAAGTGTCAGAATCTCGAGATCTCTTGGCCTCCCCCTCTTCTCTCTCTCTCTCTCCCGAGAAAGCATACCCTCCCACCTCCTAGCAATACTCACAACCTGCTGGTAAGAAATATCCATCTCCAATTCCCGGACCATGCTAAGCTTGATACTCGGGTGGAGTCCCTCAATAGACCGACGAACCCTCTATCAAACTGTGGCAACCAAGGTTGGTTCATGTCGGGCCAAATCACTAAAGTGAACTGCATACTCTGACATAGTCATAGCACCCAGGCGCAACTGCTCAAAATTCGTGCGCCATGTGTCTCTGATACTCTTAGGAACATACTCCCTCAAGAACATGTCCGAGAATTGACTCCTTATATGGGAAGCTACCTCGGCCAGACTACCCAACTCATAAGCACGCTACCACTGATAGGTTGCTCCTCTAAGCTGGAGTGTAGTAAAAGAAACCCCACTCGACTCTACTACACCCATGGTACGAGGAATACGGTGACACTCCTCCAAAAAATGCTGGGCATCATCTGTCGCCAATCCACTGAATGTAGGAGGGTGGTACTTCTTGTACCTCTCAAGTCTGAGCTCCTCCTCCTCAGAGGTTGTTGCCCTCCCATTGGGCCAAACTTGAGCTATCGGCTGCATCAGTATGATCTCTGGAACCTGGTCGACCTAAACCCGTTGCTTTGGGGTACAGGCGGTAAGAGTCTGTGCTCCACCCCTAGCCTAATATGTGGCAAGAGTAAGTGGAATCAATTCGGTCTGAGCCAAGGTGTTGAACATGCTCAGAAATTGTGCAAGGGTCTCCTGAAGAGTCAGTGTAGTAACAGGCGTCTCAGATGCCTGCGCTCTGACTGGGGCTATTGGTGACTCCTATGTAGCAGCTCGTGCGGGTGTTCTGGCTGCACCACGTGGACGTCCCTGACCTCTACCCCGACCCCAGCCTCTCGCTGCTCTAGTCGGGGGTGCGGGTACCTGGTCATTAGATCTACCTGTACGTGTCCTCCCCATCTGTGAGAGAATAGAATACAAAAGTTTAGAATTTTGAAGTCAACCATTTCACACGACAAGGAATCAAAGAAGTGTAGTTTTTCCTAACAGTTCCATAGCCTCCCAAAGATAGGTACAGACGTCTCCGTATCGATCCGCAAGAGTCTAATAAACCGGCTTGTGACACACGATACTTATGAACCTAGGGGTATGATACCAACTTGTCACAACCAAAAATTTTCCTCCGTAAAACATCGTGTTGGCACCTAGCCTCTACGACTAGGTAAGCCTAACAAATTGCGGGAAAATTACAAAATGAATGTAAAGCTTAACAACTAACTACAATAGATTACTGAATAACTTAGTAACAATGCCACTCGACATGTACAATAACCAACACTCTAGTAATAAACAATCTTCCCAAAACCCGGAACACCATAAGTCACAAGCTACAGAAGGAAACTGGTATATATATACACCAGGGTCTAAGAAAAGAAGTACGAAAGGTAAATTACATAGGAGGGGACTCCGAGGTCTGCGGACGCGGAAGATATACCTTAAAGTCTCCAAAGTGTCACTACTCACTGATGGTCGTGGATAATAAGAAGTCCATGGATCTGCACACAAAACAAGTGAAGAAGAGTAGCATGTTACACCACAACGGTACCTAGTAAATGCCAAACCTAACCTCGATCGAGTAGTAATGAGGTCATGTCATGGCCCACTGATATATACAATAAACAAAGCAGCAGAATGTAGAAATATAATAAGAGACTGGAATTTAATAAAAAATAAAACACATGAAAATAACAGTACAAGAAACATGGGTAGACAACAGGGGATCTCCCGAGATACCATCTCATAGTCCCAAGGTAAATATGCAAAGAGATCTCCTGTGGTACCGCCTCGTAGTCTCAAAAGTAAATGTGTAGGGACAACTCCCGAGGTATCGCCTCGTAGTCTCAAATGTAAACACACAACTCCAACCGATAAATACAACACTTAACAGAAAGAATTATACAGTTAATACTGACAAAGATCAAGAAAAATAGGAAATCAACTAGGCATGCTACACATAGTTCAAATAAGCATTTAAAGCACGTAGACATGCAGTAATAGACTAAACAAGATAACTACACATGCTGGTATAACTTCATGAAGATGAAAACATATTTCTACTCAGTAAAAATTGGGTTTTACAACAAATAGCCTGTGAACACACTCGTCGCCTCATGTACACGACACTCACATGTCACAACATTACCAAATCATAAGGGGATTTCCCACACACTAGGTTAGGCAAGACACTTACCTCGAACGAAGCTTAGTCAATCAGTAACAATGCATTTTCCATGATTTTTCAACTCTGAATGTCCTAAATTTAGCCAAAAGAAATTACATACAATAAATATAACTATAAGAAACTAATCTAATTAATGAAATCAATGCTTAAGCAAGAAATTAGAAAATCGTCCCAAAAAGTCGACTTTGGTCCATGTCTAGAAATCGGGTAAAAGTTACAAAATATGAACACCAATTCACTCACGAATTCACTCGTACCAAAATTATCCAAATCCAATATCAAAATCCCAATCAAAACTCAAAAATTCGGTTGAAGAACTTTTTCCCATTTTCCCCAAATTTTACAACCCAAATCCGGAATTAAAAGGTGGAATCAATTATAGTTTAATGGCTAAAAATGACTATATATTAATGGCTCTCTATCTCAATCTTTGATAAATATGGCTAAACCCTCTTTTTTGATGTTATAAACTGCCCAGGTATCTCCTTCTTCACGAACGTGGCCACACCATCGCATTCGCGTTGAACAATTAATCACTGACCAAAATTCTCCTTTGCGAACGCGAGTGATCTCTGGCGAACGTGTGGATTCCACTGCCTGCTGCTTCACGAACGCGATCTCCACTATGCAAACGCATAGAATAGAGCCTTGGGGTCCCAGCTGCTCTACTTCTTCTATGCAAACATGATGCCCCTTCATGCATTCAGGATGAACTACTGAAAAAACCTAAGCAAACGCGACCTCCACTTCATGAACAACAAGAGAAATGTCTCCTGCCTCCAGCTCTTCTTCGCGAAAGCGGGTCTCCACTCGCAAACACAAAGAAGGAAACCAAAACTGGAGACATCAAAAAATCTGCAATTTCTGACAAGTCCAAAAGGATTCGTTAACCACCCTAGGCCCCTGGGACCTCAACCAAACATACCTATAAGTCCTAAATCACCATACGAAATTATTCGAGACCTCAAAACATATCATACGACAACTAAAACACGAATCACCCTCCAATCCAAACTTAATGAACTTGAAACTTCAAACTTCTACAACTGATGCCGAAACTTATCAAACCATGTCCGATTGACCCCAAATTTTGCAGACAAGTCATATTCAACATCACAGACCTACTCCAACTTCTGGAATTGGAATCTGACCTCGATATAAAAAAGTCCACTTCCGGTTAAACTTCCAAAAAATTCAATTTTCGCCATTTCAAGCCAAATTTAGCTACAAACCTCAAAATCACAATTCGAACACGCTCATAAGCCCAAAAATACCCAAACGGAGCTAACCGAACCAATGAAACTCAATTCCGGAGTCGTCTTCACATAGTTCCAACAATGGTCAAAATATTAGAACTTAAGCTTCCGTTTTACGGACTAAGTGATCCAATAGCTTCTTTAAGTATTCCTCGATTTGCATGCGCAGTCTGGGTATTTTCCAGAAGGTTTTATGTTAAAAACTGATAAAATATGAATTTTTTCCTTAAAATTTTGTTTGAGTTGACTTCGGTCAATGTTTTGAGCAAAAGGACCCGGATCCGTGTTTTGACGGTCCCAAGGTGTATGCCCAGAATCGAATTCGAAGGTCCATAGCTCGAGTTGTTAATTTTTATTAAAAATTGAAAGTTTAAAGGTTTAATGATTTTAAAGAACTGACTAATGTTTGACTTTGTTGATACCGGGTCCATATTTTGGTTTTGTAACCCGTTATAGGTTAATTACTATATTTACGACTTGTCTATCAAATTTGGTAAGAAATAGAGTTGGTTTGACCTGATTCGGACGTCTGATTGTTGAAATAGAAGTTCTAAAATTTCTCAAAAATTTATTTGATTTTGGTGTCCGATTCATAGTTCTACGTGTTATTTTGGCAATTTAATCACACGAGCAAGTTCGTATGATATTTTTAGACTTGTGTGCATGTTTAGTTTGGAGCCCCGAGATCTCGGGTGCGTTTCGGATAGCCTACGGACCATTTGAGCTTAGAGAAAATCTAGTTTTTGAGCTTCAGCTATCATCTGGAGTGTTTTGCTTCGTGATCGCGAAGCCTTTCTCGCGATCGCGAAGGGGAATTTGGGACTGCGGAAAGGTACTCTACGCAAATGCAAGGAAATGGACGCGAATGCGGAGCAGTGGGGGGACTGCCCTTCGCGAACGCATCCCCACTCACGATGAACGCCTGACGCTAGTGATTAAAATAGTCCAAAAAAGGGATTTTGCTCATTCTTTCAAAATTTTCAATACTAGAAAACCCTAGAGGCAATTTCCGCAAGAGTTCTTCTTCCCCAATTCATTGGTAAGTGATTCTAACCTATTTTATTTTAATATTCAATTACATTTCATAAGATTTCAACCTAAAATCAAGTAATTTCATGGTGGAAATTGAGGGTTTGGGTAATTAGAAATTTTTGTAAAAAATGGAATTTAGACCTCAAATTGAGGTCGGATTTCTAAACCAAATTACATAACAGGGCTCGGGGGTGAATGGATAAATGAATTTTTTTCCGGACCTCAGATTTTGACGAAGCGGACCCGGGGTCGATTTTTGACTTTTTGGGGGAAAGTTTAGAAATTCTAAATTTATGCATTGTAATTGATTTCTTTAGCAATATTTGTTATTATTGAGTCTATTGTGATTGGATACGAGTGGTTTGGAGGCGGATTCTAGGGGAAAGGCCCCGGTAGAGTTTTGAATTGGTCTTTGGAGAGAGGTAAGTGTCGTGGTTAACCTTGACTTGAGGGATTAGGAGTTGTTTGCCTATTTGCTACATGTTTAGATGTTTGGTACAACGTATAGAGTACTTATGCATTTCTGTCGGGTCAAAGCATGCGGGGGAACTTGTTTTCTTGCAATTATTTCTTTATTGATCATGATATTTGAGATATTTGAGTATTGTTTTTCCGAAGTTGAGGATGGTATTGTGGAAACATTGTTAATGTGAGGCATGTTCTTGCTTATTTTTTCTCCTTTTGCTTATGTTCATTGTTATATGGTAAGGGAGAGTGTTAATCCACGAAGGGTGATATCCTACCATATTTATTAATTAATATTAAAGTGAGAGTAAAAGCACGAAGGGTGATGTCATGCAGTTATTATTTTTTCATAGTGAGGTTGAGAGTAAAAGCACGAAGGATGATGCCGTGCCGATATAAATGTTTCATAGTGAGGTGGAGAGCAAAAGCACGAAGGGCGATGTCGTGCCGATACTATTATTTCATAGTGAGGTTAAGAGTAAAAGCATGAAAGGTGATGTCGTGCAGATTTGTTCATTAAGTTACATTTTTTGCTGGTTAAAGGATTATTGATTGTTTCTTGTTATCATTCCCTATAGTATTTATCGTATATTGTACCCCCTTTTCGCATGTCCCCTCCCAAAATCATATGTTTAATTTTACTTGTTATTGTGTTGTACGTCATTTTTATCTGCACATGTTTATTTTTACGTAGGTGTCTTGTCATAGCCTCGTCACTACCTCGTCGAGGTTAGGCTTGACACTTACGGAGTACATTGGATCGGTTGTACTCATACTACACTCTACACTTCTTGTGTAGATTTGGGTATTTGTCCTAGCTGTCTGTGAGGCGTTTCAGCTTGGATTTGCTTTTTACTTTGAAGTCCCCTTCCATTTCCCCCAGTTTACTGTTCTTTTCGTTCAAGACAATTTTATTTATTTCAAACCCTGTTTGTAGAAATTCTAGAAGCTCATGAATTGTGACTACAGATCCGGGTTGTAGATGTTTTTGTTATTTGACACTCATTATTAATTTCAGTTCGGCTTAGTTGTTTTTACTTATGGTAATTGATTAAAATTGGCTTAGAGATCCTCTAACATTGGCTTGCCTCGCAAGTGCAATGTTAGGCGTCATCACGGCCTCGAAGGTGGGAATTCCGGGTCGTGACACTTGCGTACATGGCTTTCACAATACACAAATAGCACAATCAACCTGAATCCTAAGGGATAGCTTCCCCCACACAAAGTTAGACAAGATCTTACCTCAAAGAATCCAAATCAATACTCTAAAATGACCTTCTCGTGTGAACTGAAATCGAGACAAAATAACTTATATCATAAATAAAAACCATTGGAAATAATTCTGGATAATAAAGCTTTGAACTTTAAATAAAACTAATAAGTCAACCCCCAGGCCCGCACCTTGGAACTGGATAAAATTAACAAAATCCGAACACCTATTCCGATACGATTCCAACCATACCAAAATTATCAAATTCCGACATCAAATTGTCCTTCAAATTCTCATTTTATATTTTTGAAGTTTATACAAAATTCTCATTTACTCTCATTCAAATCACTAATTGAATGTTAAAAACAAAGATGGAATCACGAAATATAATCAAATCCGAATAAATAACACTTACCAGAATCTAACACATGAAAATCCCCCCCCCCCCCCCTAATCGCCCAAATTCGAGCTCTCTAACTCAAAAAAGTGACAAAATATCACATACCTTGAAATAGAGTACATATATTCTCCCCAGGCATTTTCACATCGCGATCCCTAAAATAAGCATGTGATCGTGAAGAACCAATAACACTGCCCCAACAAAAACACTACGCGATCACGAAACCAGTGGTGCGAGTGCAATGCCCCTAAATTTCCAGCCTACGCGATCGCCAAAGAGGCCATGCGAACTCGATGAATAAGAGCTTGGACCTCCTAGAGTGGTCGCCGACTACGTGACCGCGGACACACTGTCACGAATGCGATGAGTCAACAACCACTTAACCGTGATCATATATGATGACGTCCAAATCCACTACTAAAAAGTAAATGGACACAGTCGCATGCAATATAATTTACCCAACTATGAGTCGGGGTCGAATCCCACAGAGAACAGTATGTTGGTGATTAGGCGTGTAAGAGACTTATCACTTATTATGCTAAGACAAACACTTAAAAGGGTTTTGAGAAAATATTATGTCTAAATGAAAAAGTCTAAACTAACCTAGAAAGCAAGTAAAATGATCAATGGCTACAAGCATGGATGCAATGGGAATTCCACTCAAGTAATGATCCAAGGTATTTCACTATTTTACAATATGAGCGAGATGATGTTAATTAGCCTCGGATAATAATTCTATATTAGCTTCTTCCGGAGACTAACAAGACTTCCTAATAGAATTATCTCTAAAACAGTTAAGAGATTAAGCACATCCGAATATGGCTATAAGTAGTTCAATCCTATCCCTAGATAGAATCTATAAAGTGAGGGTTAAAGAATGAAGTTCTTGTTAATTAATCTTTGCCTACTCTAACGTATCTTTCCCAAAATTAATTCAAAGTAAATGGGTGATTCCTAGGTTTATCTAACCCCTTTGGAAACATTAAAGAACAAAAATAATTAAAGAAACAATAACTCACATCATAATAAATAAAAACCGTTCAATATATAAGCACAACAAGATATTTAATCCACACTCTAAATATGAATATTCTCATAAACAAGATTCAAGTGCTGGAAAAAATACTACACACTTAGATATTCCATACAAAGCAAGGAAATGAAGAAATGGACATAAATGGGTAAGTAATTCTCAACCAAAAGCTTCAAATCTTCAAGACCCAAGTGTGTGTGCAATAACCTTAGCTTCAAAACTTGTGTTCTCTAGTCAAGGAGACTGAAAATTAAGCCAAATATGTGTTTCCAATAAGCTAGATCGTGTATTTGTGGGTTTGGAATGGAGATAATGTGAATTTCCAAGTCTTCCCAGGTGCGAAGCCCGTTGGCCGCACTTGTGGAAGAATCAATGCAGATGCGACTCCGCAGATGCAAAATTGAGTAGAAGGTTAAAGCTCCACAGAAGCGGTCCATGAAGCACAGAAGCGCATACACAGAGCAAACTTATTCCGCAGAAGTGCCTCCGCAAATGCGGATTGCGCAGCGCATATGCAATCCCAATGAAGCTTTGGTATTCCGCAGATGCAATGTTCTACTCGCATATGTGAATCTGCTTAAGAGGTAATTCTCATGCAGGTGTGAGATCACTAGGATCAGTTTTGCAATTGTTCAACCACTTTTGCTCAATGCCACTCAATTTGGTCTCAACTCTCTTCACGACTCATTGTACTTGAAAATCTAGTTATGCACACCATAAATAACCTCATTTTATAATTAAAGGACACAAAATCTAAAGAAAATGGACTAAAATAAATGGTAAAATCACCACTCAAAGACACCCCCAACTTACATCTTTTGTTTGTCCTCAAGCAAATTAAAACCAAAAATTCAATGAGGCTCTACTACTCAAAGCACAATTAGCATCGCTATCATTTTCAAATCACATTCTCCAATAAAACATAACACTTATGGAGTTGGGTGGTACTGATGATTAGGCTCAAGCATGTGAATCTCAACCAAATAACTCCCTCATTTCAAACAATCTCAAGAATGCAATGGAGTTTTAACATAATCTAGTGACAACAATGAAGCCTCAAGAAATGTAATGACCCGAACGATCATTTTGAGAGTTGTAGGACTCCCTATTTTTTGATTTTTTTTGTCTACAGTTGTTATATAACTTAGCGGGTTAGTTGGTTCGGGTCCGGAGTGATATCAGAGTGAATTGAGACACTTAGTCTCTTAATTGAAAGGATAGGTTGTGTGATTGAATGTTCACTTATGTGTAAATGATATCTGATTTGAATTTTGATGGTTATGTTAGCTCCGTTAGGTGATTTTGGACTTAGGAGCCCGTCCGAAATGTGATTTGGAGGTCCGTAGTAGAATTGGGCTTGAATTGGCAAAAGTTGGAATTTTGGCAAGTTTGATCGAGAGTGGAAATTTTGATATCAGGGTCAGATTGGATTACCGAAAAGTGGATTAGGTTTTTGGTGTCATTTTTGACTTGTTTGCAAAATTTAAGGTCAATCGAACGTGATTTGATAGGTTTCAGCATCGTTTATAGAATTTGAGAATTTCAAAGTTCATTAGGCTTGAGTCCGTGTGTAATTTGTATTTTTGATGTTTTTTGAGGTAATTTAAGGGTTCAACTAAGTTCGTATTGGGATATAAGACGCGTTGGTATGTTTGGTTGAGGTCCCGGTGGCCTCGGGTTGATTTCGGGTGATTAGCGGATCAAGTTTTGAAGTTGTAAGCTTGATAAAGGTTTTCTACTACTGGTGAAATCGCACCTGCGGGGTGGGAACCACAGGTGCGTGCCCGCAAAAACAGGAGTTAAGCCTCAGAAGAGGCCAAGGTGATGCAACAGAAGGCCGCAGGTTCGATGGTTTTCCCACACCTGTGAGGCCGCAAATGCGGCAGAATGGTCGCAACAGCGGATTTTGCCTTGAAGTTGACTTCGTAAAAGCGGAGATTTGTCTCACATAAGTGAGTCCACTGGAGCAGATAAAGGGACGCAGGTGCGGAATTAGCCGTAGAAGTGGGATCTGGGGCACACCTGTGAAATCGCAAAAACGGTTAAGTTGTCGTGGGTGCAAAAAGCCTGGGCAGAAACAATAAATACGAGCCTTCGAGATTTTTCACCATTTTCACCACTTTGAGATCGGATTGGATCTGAGAGGGATTTTGAAGTGATTACTAAGGTAAGCTCTTTGTGTTCATCTTTCTTCAATAATGATGTTTCCCCACTGATTTTACACCTAGTTGGTGAGTTTTAGAGGTGAAATTTAGGGGTTTAGGGCTAGAGACTTTGAGAGTAAATTTTGGGGATTTGAATGACCAAATGGTGTAGGATTTTGATAAATTTGTATTGTTAGACTCGTGAGTGAATGGGATTTCGATTTTTGTGACTTTGTCGGATTCAAAGACATGGGCCCGGGGGCTAGGTTTCAGCCAATTTCGGATTTCAGCTTATAATATAGTGTTTTTCTTATGGAATTGATTCCTTTAGCCTATATTAATTGTATCGTAATGCTTGTCGGATTCGTGTTTTTATTTATGTGCCATTCCAGTGTTATAGAAATTTTACAATAAATCATGTTAGAAATCATGCTTAGGGTATGTGATGGTGTTGTAGAGACCCACAGTGGTCGTGATACCTGTTGAATCTTCCTACTTATTGTTACTTGTACTCGGTCGTAGTGTTGCTTGTATATTATACCTCAATCTCCTTATTCTCTGTGATACATTATATCATTTAGTTTAGGGATGATTTTTCTTGATTACTGAGGGTCATGAGACTAGATAGGTTGACGACTGAGTGAGGCCGAGAGCCTGTTTGTCAGGTATTGATACCATAACACGTGAGTTGTCCGTGCGGATTCTGCTATGATATTGTAGCACGTGAGTTGTCCGTGCAGATCTTGATATGATACTATAGCATGTGAGTTATCCATGCAGCACGTGAGTTGTCCGTGCAGATTATAGTGCTTGGGCTGTAGGAGTCCCTCCGGAGTCTATACACCCCCAATGAACGCAGGTACCTATTAGGTTTGAGTGTTGAGGACTGAGAGCCGAGTGTTTGAGCTATTGAGAGAAATTGAGTGGTTGTTGCTCTAGGAGGCTGTACTTGTTTTCATTTTTTGTTACACTTAGCTTATTTATGTCATTGTTATGAAATTTCTGGAAGATATTGTATTCGGTTTAGCCTGAACTTGGTAATGTGTAACTGATTTGACTTGAATTGCCAGAATTGAAACATGTCTACTTTCTTGCTGAGATTACTGAAATGAACTGTAATCGCGTATCACATCACTATCTTTCAATTCCTTATTTATTATGGTTACTTACTGAGTTGGTTGTACTCATGCTACACCCTACACTTCGTGTGCACATCCAGGTATTTCTAGACACGAATGGCGTTGATCTCGTGCGTAGCTGATTATTGGAGATTTACGAGGTAGCTGTCAGCGTTCGTAGTCCTCGTTCCTCCTTCCATGTCTTATTTTCTTTCTCTTTATTGTATTTGGACAAACCCTTGTAGACACTATTTGCTAGACTAGTTGTTTCGATGCTCATGAGTTAGTGGCACCCTGATGTTTGAGGCTTTTTTTCCTCACTGTATTTTTGGTTAACTCCTGTTTTACAAAAACCTCTGTCATTTAAAAGCTTTTGATTTAAATTTCTTTAAAATATTGGGAGTGTTTTGAAAATGTCGGCTTGCCTAGTACCATCGATAGGCGCCATTATGATAGGTAAGGATTTTGGGTCGTGACAAGTAGGTATTACAGCCTAGGTTACATAGGTCTCACGAGTCTTGAGGTTTTTTAGTAGAGTCTTGTTGAGCGGTAGGGATACGTCTGTACTTATCTTCGAGAGGTTTCCGAAGACTTAGGAAATTTTACGTTCTTGAATTCTTGTCGTGCGAATCTTTTGACTCTAGAAACTAAACTTATCTCGTTCTATTCTCTCACATATGGTGAGGACACGTACTACGGGGCAGGATGAACAGCCACTAGTACCACCAGTCAGGGCCGCGAGGGGCCGAGGTCGCAGTAGGAGTAGAGGTGCAGCTCACAAAGAAGCTAGGGCAGCACTTGCAGATCCACCAATTACCCCAGTTCAGAAGCGGGATCCAGTTGTGGATGAGCTTGTGGGACCATCTCAGGCACCACCCGTGCCCATTGTGATTCTAGGCCTTCATGAGGACTTAGCTCATATTCGGACTTTGTGTACCATTCTTGCTTAGGCGGTGATCACGCTCAACTATGTCTTGTAGAAGACTAAGCGGGCGTTGCAAATATAATCCTGGGGTATTATGCCCAGAGTCGATCCCACAGGGAATTGACGTACCAGGCACGCTGTTAAAATACTATTCAGTTGTCACCTGATGTTATTTAAATTACTAATACTAAATATTAAAACTAAAGATTAACTATGTTAAGGTATAAACAATTGTAATAAAAATCTAAGGTTATGGTTTCCCCCGCTGGTGAACTTACTTCTCGGATACTTCGTATAGCTTGATTAGTTATCTCTATCAATCATGAACACTCTATCTACCATAAATCTCTCTCAAGTAATTATGATAATTTACTAGACGCACTCTCTCAAGTTACGCTAGCTAGATTGCATTACAGTTCACTTAGATTGCACCCGAAGTATCGTTATCTCTAATCCAACCTCTAAACCCTCGGTTATGACTTTCGTCTATACTCTGGGAGTGGTGTTGTTCAAACAATTACCTAAATATGCACTCTCTCTCAAGTAGATACATAATAAATAGGCACAGCTAATTGAGGGCCCTTCAATCAACTACAACAAGAACGTAGTTGAACAAATAGAGTTTAATCAACCAATCAAAGCTATATTAATATCAAAATAAGTTTATTCCCCAACGGGTTCTACAAAAAATTAGCTAAACAAATTCATAAGAATAAAACCTAAAACGACTAACATAATTAAACTACAAAGTAAGGAAGAAAATATGTACAAAGTTGATGTTTTGCCTTGGATCCACACTAATCTCGAATCTCTGTGTATCACTGTGAATCACTCCCCTGTAGTTGTGTTTTAGGAGTCTATTTATAGGTTTAGGGTGAACCCTAACCGTGTAGGAGACTTCTATTCAATTAGAAAATATTTAAACCCGTCAAAACTCGATTTCTGGCCGAACTGGGGACCTGGAGTTTGGACCCAAACGCCTGGCTAACGCCAGGCCAGGGCTGGATTTCAGCCCAAACGCCTAGCTAACGCCAGGGTAGGGCTGGCGTTTCAGCCCAAACGCCTGGCTAACGCCAGGTACGTTCAGTGTGTATTGTAGAGACCAGCAGGGTGTCGTTCACTACTTTTAAGCTCTGTAGGGCTGCCTTCAGTTGGTGGAGGCTTACGAGAGGCGTAGGTTTGTCGGCGCAGCACCCCTTACATGGCAACAGTTCTCTATTTTTTTCTTGGAGAATTCCATGCCTCAATACCGTAGAGAGGATCTGCGCAGGCAGTTCGAGCAGCTTCGTCAGGGTGATATATCTGTGATGCAATATGAGATGAGATTTTCTGGGTTGGCCTGTCATGCTGCCTGGTTGGTTCCAACAGACAGGGAGAGGATCATGAGGTTCATAGATGGCCTCATTTTTCAGCTGTGATTGCTTATGACTAGAGAGAGAGTGTCTGGTGCTACCTTTGATGAGGTTGTCGACACTGCTCGTCAGACTGATATTGTTCTCAACTAGGAGTGGGTTGAGAGGGAGGCCAAGAGGCCTCGTAGATAGGGTGGATTCAGCGATGTTCCTTATGGGGTTCTGTTCCACCACAATAGGGGTCGTCCATTCATACATATTCAGATGGCTCGACCAGTTCATTGTGGTGCATCATCTTGCCATGGTTCACACAATTATCAGCAGGGCCAGTCTTCATTCAGTGCACTACCAGTGTAGAATTCTAACCGTGCTTCGTCCGCCCAGGTTTCTACGGATAGTTCCTCAGGGTATCACGAGCAGTAGTTCCATCAGAGGAGGGATTGTTTCGAGTGCGGAGATTTTGGTCATATTAAGAGAGATTTGCCTAGGTTGTTGGGTGGGCTCCACAACAGAGTTCTCGGCTGATGGCACCAGCACCAGCAGCTTTACCACCAGCCCAGCTAGCTTGGATAGGGCTTAGTCATCCAGGGGTTTCCCTAGATGGGGAGGTCGATCAGGGGGCGGCCATGCCCGTTTCTATACACTCCCTACAAGACTAGATGCCATTGCTTCTGATGTTGTGATCACAGGTATTGTCTCAATTTGCCACATAGATGCCTCTGCATTATTTGACCCTAGTTCCACTTATTCATATGTGTCTTTGTATTTTGCTCATTATCTTGATATGCCCCGTGAGTCTCTAGTTTCATTTGTTCATGTGTCTATGCCGGTAGGCAATACTACTATTGTGGATCGTGTATATCAATCATGTGTGGATCTCTTCTTGTAACGACCCAACCGGTCGTTTCGCGTATTAAGACCCCGTTCCCCTAAATGAATTTTTCCATAGTGGCTATTCATGATTTATGACTTGCGGGGATGGGTGGTCCGGGATTTGGGAGTGATTAGAGTGCTTTAGGAACACTTGGTTCCTTAAGGTTGGCCTATTTGGCCAAGTTTGACTTCGGTCAATACTTTGAGCAATCGAACTCGGAACTGAGTTCTGACAGCTCCAGTAGTTCTGTATGATTATTTCGGACTTGGACGTATGTTCGGTGACTCGGGAACATTTCGACGCCCGAAATGGAGATCAGGATTTCCTTAAGTTGAAATTTGGTTTGGGACGTGATTTTATGCTATCGAGGTCCGAACAAAATTTCGGGACCAAGAATAGTTTCGCCATGTCATTCATGACTTGTCTGCAAAATTTGACATCATTCCGAGTTGTATAGGTCGGTTCGGCACACCGTTATAGAAATCTAAAATTTCAAAGTCCTAAGTTATGAATTCAGGGGGTTTTGGGATGTGATTTTGATTTATAGCGATGTTTTGAGTGTTTCGTAGGCTCAAGCGAGTCCGTATTATGGTTTGGGACTTGTTGGTATATTTGTACGGGGGCTCGGGTTGGCCCAGGTGCCTCCCGGACATCACACGAGCCCAAAAACAAGCTAAAACAACTGCTGGTGCAGTTGTTACTGGTGTGACCGCAGGTGCAGTTGCCCAGCCGCAGGTGCGGGACCGCTCTTGTAGTCCCAACCTCGCAGGTGCGAAAACCCAGGAGCGGAAATATTTCCGCAGGAGCGGGTCCGCTGGTGCGAAAACCCCTCCGCAGGTGCAATCTCCAGCCCCCTCGCCATTTTCCCCAGGTGGGATTATTTTCTCGCCGGTGCGGTCCCAGGGTTGCAAGTGTGGAAACCCCTGTAGGCAGGCATATTTAAATATTTGAACACGGGTTTTCTTCATTCTTTATCAGCCAAACTCCATTAGAGATCCTTCAAGCTTAAGCAGCACCCCCACGACCTATATAGTGCTAAGGTGAGTAATTCCTCTCTATTTTCCAAATTTTTACATGAAATTCAACTAGAATTAATTACTAAAACATAAAAAAATCAAGGATTTGGTTAGTAAAATTTAGGGTTCATAAGAATGTGATAAATCACTCAATGACTGCCATGCATTCCAATAAAAGTTATGTAATCTTGTTCCTTAGGCTACGAGTGAGCGACCCCTTCAGTAATTCTTGATGTTCCAGCATGCGGGCTCAAGGTTGAAATTGGGTAATTCTTCAAGAATGGTGAATTTTGGGTTAATAGGTTAATTCTTCTTCCTCGATCATGAGTTGATGTAATTGTACTATATTTGGCTAGTTGCGAGCCGTCGAGGGTAGACTTCGGAGATTCGGGCGCATCCTTGATCCGAGGGGTGGTTTAGTCACGAGGTGAGTCTCCTTTCCAACCTTGTAAGGGGGAAATGTCCCTATAGGTTCCTTATTTGCTATGTATACATGTTGTGGGGGCTGCGTACGTACCAAGTGACGAGAGTCCATACGTGGCGACTATATTGCTATATCGGGTAGCCTTAGGACTCACGAGCATGCCACTATGTGCCTTATTTGCACCTTTGTATGTGTTATGATTTGTAATTACTGTTGAGGTGATATGGAAACGTGAAACATTATGATTTAAATCCCAGTTGGCTATACGTGGTATTGACACAGTCCTGTTGAGTTCAGTGTTGAGTTGGTACACATATGTACTTTTATATATATATGCACTTGTTATCGAGTCAGCACACGAGTCGCAGGTATGATGCGCGGTCGTGGGTCAGCTTATTATTATCGAGCCAGCACACGAGTCACAGGTATGATGCACCATCGTGGGTAAGCTTATCATTATCGAGCCAGCACAAGAGTCGCAGGTACGATGCGCGATCGTGGGTTAGCTTATTATATCGAGTCAGCATGCGAGTCGCAGGTATGATTCGCGATCGTGGGTTAGCTTATGACCACCCTTATGACTCTGGTCAGTCGTCTTGTCCTGGTATGTGTATGATCACTGGAGTTTTAAGTCACTTATAACTGGAGTGTCAGGTATTGGTTAAGAGGATATTTTGGTACTTTGCTGTTCCTTTTTCAGTTATTATCTGGATTTCGTTATTTGTTATGTACTTGTTGTTCCCGGTTTCTCATGCCTATTGTTTTAGCCATATCTCATTATATATTATATTGTTGGACCTTAGTGAGTACCTAGTCGACCTCTCGTCACTACTCCTTCGAGTTTGGGCGGGATACTCAGTGGGTACATATTTATTATGTACTCATGCTGCACTTCTTCTTCTTCTGTACTTGACTGTACAGTTCCGGAAGCTGGTACATCTGATCATCAGGCCGGTGATAGATACTGACTTGAGCTGATTCGACTTCGCGGTGAGCTGCTCTTCCTGACGATCTCTGGCAGCGCATTGGAGTTTCTTTTGTCATTTTCCCGTCTACTTCATTCAGACTGTGGGATTGTATATATATATTATCCTTGTATATTCAAATAATTTCCCGTGACACTAGTTCCTGGCACAAACGTAGCGTATATTTTGGGTTTTGGGCTGTATATTTATACATATGCTTATCTTTTGGCTCATGTGTCGTATGATTTTGTTTTATGTCACAGGCTATCATCATGCTAGTAATTGCTTAAAACTGGTAGACGTTGGAATAATTAACCAAATGGGAAGGGTAACTCTTAGTGTCATTCATGTTTGCTTACCTAACCCTGCTGTTGGGCGCCATCATGACCTGAGTTAGGATTTGGGTTGTGACCACGTGGTATCAAAGCTCTAGGTTCACGTAGTCTCACGAGTCACGGGCAGACCCAGTACAGTCTTGCAGATCGGTGCGGAGACGTCTGTACTTATCTTCAGGAGGCTATAGGGTGTTAAGAAACTTCTCTTCGTTCATACTCTCTTGTGCAATTGATGATGTACTCAAATTTGTTCTTTTATTCTCTCACATATGGTAAGGACGCGTGCATCCGACCTTCCTGAGCCGGGGAATGCAGATGTCCCTGCCGCCCGAGGACGTGGTCAAGGCAGGGGGACGGCACCTGCCCGAGGTAGGGGACGAGGGCGTCCCATAGCTGTACCGGTCGTACCACCATGGGACCCTACTTTTGAGGAGCAGGATGAGGTGCCTCCAGTGGCTCCCGCTCCAGCGGACTTAATGATGGCGCCCAGCTTCCAGGAGGTCATGGGCCGTATGTTGAGATTCATGGACACCATGTCCCAGGCAGGCATACTTCCAGCAGATCCTGCCGCTTCCCAGGTGGGAGGGGGAGTCCAGACCCCTACCGCTCAGGCCACAGGACAGGCAACAACAGTACATCACACTCCGGGTACACCGCCCATGGGTGGGGTTCAGCCTATAGTAGCAGTGCCAGAGCCCAGGCAAGTTATAGAGGGCGACCAGCAGAAGATGCTAGATAGATGGACCCGACTTCGCCCTCCAGTCTACGGGGGTGAGCGGGGTGAAGATGCCTAGGACTTCATCGACAGGTGCAAGGATAGACTGCACAAGATGAGGATCTTGGAGTCGCATGGGGTTGACTTCACTACATTTCAGCTAAAGGGCAGAGCTCGCCGCTGGTGGCAGTCATATCTTCTTAGCAGGACAACAGATTCCCCTCCGGTCACCTGGAGTCAGTTTACTCAGATATTTCTGGACAGGTACATCCCACCTTCAGAGAGGGAGGAGCTTCGGGGACGGTTTGAGAGGTTGGAGTAGGGGCAGATGTCCGTGACTTATTATGAGATGAGATTTCAGAGTTATCCCGCCATGCTCTTATGATATTGCCCACTGATGCCGAGAGGCTGCGGCGGTTCGTGGCAGGCTTACATCCAGGTGTTCGGACCTCTATGGCTAGAGAGGTAGAGATGGTACCCCGTACCAACTTGTAGTCGAGATAGCTCTACGGATTGAGGGATACCAACTGAGGAGCAGGGATCAGGGTCAGCAGGGTCAACAGGAAAAGAGGGCGAGATTTACAGGTGATTTCAGGAGTGCTCCAGCTAGGGGCAGGGGTCAGTTCGGAGGCGGTCGGTCCAGCAGGCCTTCATATGCAGCACCTCCACTACCCCCTAGGGGTGTTCCAGCGGGGCCTCATTTCAGTGCCATGCCAGACTGCTCCTACCGTCCTCCAGCCATCCATAGTTCACCGAGTGCTTACTCCAGCCGTCAGAGGTTCTCCGATTCCTATTTCAGTGTTGTGTCAGATGATTCTCATCGCATTTCGGCCATGCGGGAGTCTTACTCTTCAGCATAGGAAGATATGTCACATATGAGGTGCTTCGAGTGTGGGAACTTAGGCCACATAAGGAGGGATCATCCCAGCCATCGGGGCAAGGCCGTGCAGCAGAGTCACCAGCTTGCGATTTCAGCACCACCAGTTTGACCGCCTAGAGGTAGGGGTCAGGTTGGCAGGGGCCGTCCTAGAGGGGTAGGCCAATCCGGAGGGGGTCAGTCAGCTCCAACCCATTCTGTGGGAGCTCAATCTTCAGGTGCTACAGCTAGATTCTATGATATTCTGGCCAGATCAGGTGCAGTGGTCTCAAACGCCATGATAACAGGTATTATTTCAGTCTGTGGTAGAGAGGCTTCAGTGTTACTTGACCCAGGGTCTACATACTTATATGTTTCGGCGTTATTTGCCCATTTTCTGGATATTCCTCGGGAGTCCTTGGGTTCTCCCTTGTACGTGTCCACTCCTGTGGGCGATTCTGTGGTGGTAGACCGGGTCTACCGATCTTGTGTGATTACATTCTATGGGCTTGAGACCAGAGCCGACATGTTATTGCTCGACATGGTTAATTTCGAGGTTATTTTGGGCATGGATTGGCTATATCTTATCATGTTGTGTTGGATTTCCATGCTAAGACAGTTACCTTAGCCATGCCTAAGTCGCCGAGGCTGGAGTGGAGAGGTTCTTCAGTTAGTGCATTCAGCCGAGTCATCTCCTTTATGAAGGCTCGGCATATGGTCGAGAAGGGGTGTTTCGCTTACCTTGCTTATGCGCGGGACACCACCGCCGAGTCTTTTACCATTGATTCAGTGCCGGTTGTTCGAGAGTTCCCAGATGTATTTCCTTCAGATCTTCCAAGAATGCCTCCAGATAGGGACATTGACTTCTGTATTGATTTTATTCCTCATACTCAGCCTATTTCCATTCCCCTGTATCGTATGGCTCCTAAGGAGCTGAAGGGGTAGCTTGAGGAGTTATTGGCTAAGGGTTTCATCAGGACGAGTGTGTCACCGTGGGGTGCTCCAGTCTTATTTGTGAAGAAAAAGGATGGGTCTATGCGGATGTGCATTGGTTACCGCCAGTTGAATAAAGTGACCATCAAGAACAAGTATCCTATGTCGCGCATTCATGACTTGTTTGATCAGCTACATGATGCTCGTGTGTTCTCTAAGATTGACTTGAGATCGGGTTATCACCAGTTGAAGATTCGGGTTTCAGATGTTCCGAAGACCCCATTTCGCACCAGATATGGCCATTATGAGTTTCTAGTGATGTCCTTTGGCTTGACTAATGCCCCAGCAGCATTTATGGACTTGATGAATAGGGTGTTCAGACCGTATATTGACTCATTAATCATTGTATTCATTGATGACATCTTGATCTACTCACAGAGCCTAGGTGAGCACGAGCAGCATTTGAGAGTTGTGCTTCAGACCTTGCGAGAGCAGAAGCTATATGCTAAGTTCTCTAAGTGCGAGTTCTGATTGGAGTCTGTGGCATTTTTGGGGCATGTGGTATCCAGATAGGGTATCAAGGTTGATCCGCAGAAGATTGAGGCAGTTCAGAGTTGGCCGCATCCTACTTCAGCTTCAGAGATCAGGAGTTTTCTGGGTCTAGCAGGCTATTACCGTCTACTCGTGGAGGGATTCTCTTCTGTTGTAGCTCCATTGACTAGATTGACTAAGAAGAATTCCCCGTTTCGATGGTCCGACGAGTGTGAGGCGAGCTTTTAGAAGCTCAAGTCAGCATTGACCTCAGCATCAGTTCTATCATTGCCTTCCGAGTCTGGGATGTATACTATGTATTGCGACGCTTCCCACGTCGGGTTGGGATGTGTGTTGATGCAGGATGGCAGAGTTATTGCTTATGCTTCGCGCCAGATGAAGGTTCATGATAAGAACTATCATGTGCATGACTTGGAGCTGGCGGCGATTGTTCATGCTTTGAAGATCTGGCGGCACTACTTGTATGGTATATCTTGTGAGGTCTACATGACCACCACAGTTTGCAGCATTTTTTTAAGCAGAGGGACCTTAATTTGAGGCAGCGGAGGTGGCTCGAGTTGTTGAAGGACTATGATATCACTATTCTGTATCACCCGGGCAAGGCGAATGTAGTAGCAGATGCTTTGAGCAGCAGGGCAACGAGTATGGGTAGCTTGGCCTACATTGCCTTTAGCCTTGGACATTCAGTCCTTGGCCAACTACCTAGTGAGATTGGAACTTTCGAAGCCTCGTCGAGTTCTAGCTCATGTGGTTGCTCAATCTTCATTTTTGGGAGAGATTAAGGCTCAAAAATTTGATGATCCATGTCTGGCAGAGCTTCGGGAGACGGTGGTCCAAGGTAGGGCCAAGGAGGTTACCTTGGGCAAGGATGGTGTTCTGAGACTCCAGGGCCGATTGTGTGTTCTTGATGTTGATGACTTGAGGCAGAGGATTCTAGCAGAGGCAAACAATTCTCGGTATTCTGTTCATCCAGGAGGGACAAAGATGTATCGTGATTTGAAGTAGCATTACTAGTGGAGGCGGATAAAGAAGGATATAGTGCAGTATCTGGCTAGGTGTCTCAATTGCCAGCAGGTTAAGTACGAACATCAGAGGCCAGGAGGCCTGTTTCAGCAGATGCCCATTCCTGAATGGAAGTGGGAGTGCATCACCATGGACTTCGTAGTTGGGTGGCCTCAGACTTTTCAGAAGGTTGACGCGGTTTGGGTCATTGTGGATAGATTGACCAAATCGGCATATTTCATTCATGTGGCTACTGGTTACACTACAGAGAGACTGGCTAAGATTTACATTCGAGAGATAGTTTGGTTGCATGGTGTGCCGGTGTCTATTATATCCGATCTGGATCATCAGTTCACTTCGCACTTTTGGAGAGCTTTGCACAGTGAGATGGGCACTCAGATAGACCTCAGTTCAGCATTTCACCCTCAGACCGATGGCCATTCAGAGCGCACGGTTCAGATATTGGAGGATATGCTCAGGGCGTGTGTGATTGATTTTGGGGGTCAGTGGGACCAGTTCTTGCCTTTGGCAGAGTTTGCATACAATAATAGTTACCAGTACACCATCGAGATGGCTCTATTCAAGGCTTTATATGGTTTGCGGTGTCGTTCTCCTATTGGGTGGTTTGAGCCTAGCGAGGCTAGGTTATATGGCATAGATCTGGTGAGAGACACTCTGGAGAGGGTGAAGATAATTCAGGAGAGGCTGCGCACAGCACAATCCTGATAGAAGAGTTACGCAGATCAGCGAGCGCGTGATGTATCATTTATGGAGGGAGATAAGGTTATGCTGAAGGTTTCACCGATGAAGGGCATTATCAGATTCGGGAAAAAGGGCAAGCTGAGCCCCAGGTTCAAGGTCCATTTGAGGTGTTGAGGCGAGTCGGAGAGGTCACTTATGAGCTTGCTTTACCTCCAGCCTTATCGGGAGTTCATCTGGTCTTTCATGTATCCATGCTTCGGAAGTATCACGCTGACTTCTCTCACGTGGTTTATTACAACACTATTCAGTTGGATGAGAAGTTGGGCTACGAGGAGGAGCCAGTTGCCATTGTTGATAGAAATGACTGGCAGTTGAGGTGCAAGAGAGTTTATGCAGTAAAGGTCCAGTGCAGAGGCCAACCAGCTGAGGAGGCAACTTGGGAGTCCGAGGAGGACATGCGGGACAGATATGCACAGCTGTTTAGCACTTCAGGTACGATTCTAGACCTGTTCGAGGATGAACATTTTTTTAAGAGGGGGAGGATATAACGACCCAACTGGTTGTTTCGTGTATTAAGACCCCATTCCCCTAAATGAAGTTTCCCATAGTGGCTATTCGTTGTTTATGACTTGCGGGGACGGGTGGTTCGGGATTTGGGAGTGATTAGAGTGCTTTAGGAACACTTGGTTCCTTAAGGTTGGCCTATTTGGCCAAGTTTGACTTTGGTCAACATTTTGAGCAAACGACCTCGGAATCAAGTTCTCAGCTCCAGTATTTCCGTATGATGATTTCGGACATGGGCGTATGTTCGGAACTGGTTTTCAGTGACCCGGGAACATTTCGGTGCCCAAAATGGAAATCAGGATTTTCTTAAGTTGAAATTTGGTTTGGGACGTGATTTTATGCTATCGAGGTCCGAACAAAATTCCGGGACCATGAATAGTTCCGTCATGTCATTCATGACTTTTTCGCAAAATTTGAAGTCATTCCGAGTTGTATAGGTCGGTTCGGCGCACTGTTATATAAATCTAGAATTTGAAAGTCGTAAGTTATGAATTCAGGGGGTTTTGGGATATGATTTTTGAGTTTTAGTGATGTTTTGAGTGTTCCGTAGGCTCGATCGAGTCCGTATTATGGTTTGGGACTTGTTGGTACATTTGGACGGGGGCTCGGGTTGGCCCAGGTGCCTCCCGGACATCACACGAGGCCAAAAACCAGCTAAAAAGCTGCTGGTGCAGCTGGTGCTGGTGTGACCGCAGGTGCGGTTGCCCAGCCGCAGGTACGGGACTGCTCCTGCGGTCCCAGTCTCGCAGGTGCGAAAACCTAGGAGTCCCCCTACCTTCACAGGTGCGGAACAATTTCCGCATGAGCGGGTTCGCTGCTGCGGAAACCCCTCCGCAGGTGCGATCCCCAGCTTCCTCTCAAGTTTCCGCAGGTGCGATTCTTTTCTCGCCGGTGCGGGACCGCAGGTGCGGTCCCAGGGACGCAGGTGCGTAAACCCCTGTAGGAAGGCATATTTAAATGTTTAAACATGGGTTTTCTTCATTCTCTATTAGCCAAACTCCATTAGAAAGCCTTCAAGCTTGAGCAGCACCCTCCACGACCTATATAGTGCTAAGGTGAGTAATTCCTCTCTATTTTCCTAATTTTTACATGGAATTCAACTAGAATTAATTACTAAAACATCAAAAAATCAAGGATTTGGTTAGTAAAAGTTAGGGTTCTTAAGAATGTGATAAATCACTCAATGACTGCCATGCATTCCAATAACAGTTACGTAATCTTGATCCTTAGGCTACGAGTGAGCGACCCTTTCAGTAATTCTTGATATTCGAGCATGCGGGCTCGCGGTTGAAATTGGGTAATTCTTCAAGAATGGTGAATTTTGGGTTAATAGGTTAATTCTTCTTGCTCGATCATGAGTTGATGTAATTTTACTATATTTGGCTAGTTGCGAGCCGTCGAGGGTAGATTTCAGAGATTTGGGCGCATCCTTGATCCGAGGGTGGTTTCGTTACAAGGTGGGTCTCATTTCCATCTTTCTAAGGGGGATATGTGCCCATAGGTTCCTTATTTTCTATGTATACATGTTGTGGGGGCCGCATACGTACCAAGTGACGAGAGTCCGTACGTGGCAATTATATTGCTATGTCGGGTAGCCTTAGGACTAACGAGCATGCCACTATGTGCCTTATTTGTACCTTTGTATGTGTTATGAGTTGTAATTACTGTTGAGGTGATATAGAAACGTGAAATATTATGATTTAAATCCCAGTTGGCTATCCGTGGTATTGACACAGTCCTGTTGAGTTCACTGTTGAGTTAATACACATATGTACTTTTATATATATATATGCACTTGTTATCGAATCAGCACACGAGTCGCAGGTATGATGCGCGACCGTGGGTCAACTTATTATTATCGAGTCAGCACACGAGTCGCAGGTATGATGCGCGATTGTGGGTCAGCTTATCATTATCGAGTCAGTACACGAGTCGCACGTACGATGCGCGATCGTGGGTTAGCTTATTATATCGAGTCAGCACGCGAGTCGCAGGTATGATTCGGGATGGTGGGTTAGCTTATGACCTCAGTCTGTATGATCACCCTTATGACTCCGGCCGGTCTTCTTGTCCTGGTATGTGTATGATCACTTGAGTTCTGAGTCACTAATAACTGGAGTGTCAGGTATTGGTTAAGAGGAGATTTTGGTACTTTGTTGTTCCTTTTTCAGTTATTATCTAGATTTCGTTATTTCTTATGTACTTGTTGTTCCTGGTTTCTCATGCCTATTGTTTTAGCCATATCTCATTATATATTATATTGTTGGACCTTAGTGAGTACCTAGTCTACCTCTCGTCACTATTCCTTCGAGTTTGGGCGGGATACTCATTGGGTACATATTTATTATGTACTCATGCTGCACTTCTTCTTCTTCTGTACTTGACTGTACAGGTCCGGAGGCTTGTACATCTGATTATCAGGTCGGTGATAGATACTGACTTGAGCTGATTCAACTTCGCGGTGAGCTACTCTCCCTAACGATCTCTGGCAGCGCCTTGGAGTTTCTTTTGTCATTTTCCCGACTACTTCATTCAGGCTGTGTGATTGTGTATATATATATATATATATATTATCCTTGTATATTCAGATAATTGCCCGTGACACTAGTTCCTGGCACACACGTAGCATATATTTTGGGTTTTGGGCTGTGTATTTATAAATATGCTTATCTTTTGGCTCATGTGTCGTATGATTTTGTTTTATGTCACAGGCTATCATCATGCAAGTAATTTCTTAAAACTGGTAGACGTTGGAATAAAAAACCAAATGGAAAGGGTGATTCTTAGTGTCATTTATGTTGGCTTGCCTAACCCCACTGTTGGGCGCCATCGCGACCTGAGTTAGGATTTGGGTCGTGACACTTGTTTCTTAGTATGGTCCATTTTGATGTGATTTTGGGTATGGATTGGTTGTCTCCACATTATGTGATTCTATATTGTCACGTGAAGACCTTGACGTTAGCGATGCTAGTGTTACTGAGGGTTGAATGGAGCAGCTCTATAGACTATTTTCCCAGTAGAGTGATTTCATACTTGAAGGCTCCGCGGATGGTTGAGAAGGGTTGTCTATCTTATTTGGCATTTGTTAGGGATATTAGTGCAGAGACCCCTACTATTCATTCTGTTCCAGTGGTGCGAGATTTTACATATGTGTTTGTTGCAAACCTAACAGGCATGCTGCCTGACAGGGATATTGACTTCGATATTGATTTGATGCTAGGCACCCAGCCATTTCTATTCCACAGTATTGTATGGCACCAGCTGAGTTGATGGAATTAAAGGAGCAGCTTCAGGAACTCCTTGATAAGGGGTTTATTCGGCCTAGCATGTCACCTTGGGGTGCACTAGTTTTATTTGTGAAGAAGAAGGATGGTATTATGAGAATGTGCATTGATTAAGGGCAGTAGAACAAGGTCACAATTAAGAACAAGTATCCTTTGCCATGCATTGATGATCTATTTGACCACCTCTAGGGAGCGACGATGTTCTCCGAGATTGATTTTAGGTCAGGGTATCTCTAGTTGAAGATTCAGGACTCAGATATTCTTAAGACCACTTTCATGACCCGATATGGCTATTACGAGTTCCTTGTGATGTCTTTTAGGCTGACCAGTGTACCAACAACGTTCATGCATCTGATGAACAATGCGTTTTAGCCTTATCTTTACTTTTACATTATTGTATTCGTTGATGATATCTTGTTGTACTCTCATAGCCAGGAGGAGCATGCCCAGCATCTGAGGATTGTGTTGCAGCGGTTGAGGGCGAAGAAGCTTTAAGCAAATTTCTCCAAGTGTGAGTTTTGGCTCAATTCAATGGCATTCTATGGGTACGTAGTGTCCAGTGAGGGTATTCAGGTGGATCCTAAGAAGATAGAGGCGGTTCAGAGTTGGCCCAGCCGTCCTAAAAAACGTAGATTCAGAGCTTTCTTGGTTTGGTTGGTTATTACCGTCGCTTCGTAGAGGGTTTCTCATCTATTGCATTGCCCTTGACCAAATTGACCCAAAAGGGTGCTTTGATGTGTGGCTATAATTCATGGTTTAACACGTTATGTGCCTTACATTTTATGTGCATTAATGATAAAAATACACTTTGTATGTACCTAATGGAGTCTATTTCATGTGTAGGTGAATTGGAGATGGAAGCCGAGCTAAATGGATGCATAAACGTCGAAAATACGCTCAAGATGAGAAGAGGAGTGCACCGGGCTTAGCCGGGCGTTTGAGCTGTAAAGCCTGGTCATACCAGGCTATAGCTTTGCGTTTGGGCTATAAAGCCTGGTAAGACCAGGCGTTATCCAGGCGTTTGAGCCTTAAGCCAGGCCTAGCCTGGCTTTATCCAGGCATTTGGGCCATAACGCCAGGTCCCTCGTCTGGTCCAATCCGAGTTTTGAAGATTTTAAGTGTATCCTTGTTTGAATAGGAGTCACCTACACGTTTAGGGTTTGTCCCAAACATATAAATAGACCCAAAAACACAACTTGGAAGATGGATGCCATTAGAGACAAGAGACGCATGTGGAATACTACTCAGAGAAGCAAAACATTGATTTTTACATCTTTTATTCCTTACTTTGTAGTTTAATTATGCAAGTTATTTTGAAGTTGATTATTATGAACATGAGTAGCTAATTTCCTTAATCTAAGGTTTTGGTGGAACCCGTTGGGGGATGAACTTATTGTGATATTAATATAGCTTTGATTGGTTGATTAAACTCTATTTGTTCAACTACGTTCTTGTTGTAGTTGATTGAAAGGGCCCTCAATTAGATTTTCCTATTTATTATGTATCTACTTGAGAGAGAATGGATATTTAGGTATTTGTTTGAACAACATCACTCCCAGAGTATAGGCGAATNAAACCATAACCTTAGACCTTTATTATAATTGTTTACACCATATTGTTAGTTAATCGTTAGTTTATTACTTTTGTCAGTAGAAATAGTAAAACATCACCAATTTATATTCAAAAGTCTTGAGAGAATTTATTAAGTAAAAGTTGCGTATTCTGATAACTTGATTGATACGTAAATTCCCTGTGGGATCGACTCTAGGCGTAATACCCCGGATTATATTTTCAGCGCCCGTTTAGTCTTCCTATAAGACATAGTTGAGCGTGATCAAATTTTGGCGCCGTTTCCGGGGAATTAACAGTGTTATCAATTGAAGTTGGAAGAAACACAAAATTCTGAAATATAGCCAATTTTCTTCTATTTTCATTTATACATTGAAAGTAACGTTTGCTAACTTGGTTGTACAGGTGCATGCCTAGAAACTCATCGAGAACTGGTGAAGTAGTTGAAGCCTTATCAGAACCCAGAATGTTTTTAAGGCCCTAAATCGGGCCAACCGGAAAAGCAAACAACAACCATCAATTGAACAACTTGAACCCGACATGGAAGATCCAAACAATAGGAACAACAATGGGGATGATGTGGTACACCCAGTTGCTCAAATAGGGGCAGAGGCTCCTTTATATGACTGGGCACAACCCACAACAGAGAATTTGGCCACTGCGATACTAGTCCCTCAGATAGAGGCCGAGTCCTTCCAGATTACAAATAATATGTTGCACTTGTTGCAGAACAAGGGGCTATTCTCAGGGTCATACATCAAAGACCCCCAGCAGCATTTGAATAACTTCCTGTCAATTTGCAAAACACAGAGGCAGCCAAACGTCACTCAAGAAGCAATAAAATTGTTGTTGTTTCCATTCTCAGTGACGGGAGCTGCCTAGACTTGGCTAAACTCACTCCCCATCAATTCCATTACTACATGGGAGGAGTTATTTAAAGAGTTCGTGAATAAGTTTCATCCACCCAACAAGACTGCTCAACAAATCGATGAAATCTTGAACTTCAGACAGAAACCAGTTGAAACATTACAGGAGACATGGGAACGATTTAAGGGAATGCTGGTTATCTGTCCACATCATGCCATTCCAGAGCAGATGTTGGGGAAGCATTTTTATATGGGTCTGGCTGATACTGTTAAGGCAAATGTTGATGCTTCATCTGGTGGAGCATTCTTGAGCAAAACGTGGAGAGAGAGTTAGATCTTACTTAATAAAATGGCACAGAATTCAGGGTGGACAACCAGGAATGCACCTATTACTCCTGTAGTTCACTCAGTGCCATTCGATCCATCCAATACTATTGCAGAGAACGTAGACACCTTGATAACACAGATGAGCATACTAACTAAGAAGGTGGAGGAATCAGGGCAAAAGCAGCAGGTACACATCGTAGATACAACCAATGGAGGCATATACACATCTTGCATTAGTCAACCATTTGGTAACCAGTGGAATGCAGAATGTGATCACCCTCCTTATCTAGTAAATATGAATTATGTGTCAAATTATAGAAGCCAGAGACAAGGAGGGCAGAACTAGGGTCAGCAAGTTCAACCATATAGACCACCTCACCAACAGCAGAATAGTGGAAATATGGGTGTCATGAGACAACAAGGAAATGCAGCACCATATTAGAGGCCACAAGGTTATAACCATCAGAATCAACAACAAGCATACTAGCCTTCTCAGCATCAACAGGGGGGAAGGCAAGAAGATGGGTTTTCCAGGTTAGAAGCTATGATGCAGCAGGTTATTGGGTCAAATGCCAAAACCAATGAGAGAGTAGATGTATATGATGCAGCTATTAAAAATATTGAAGTACAGTTGGGCTAGATATCTATGGCAGTGAAAAATCGTCCTCGTGAGACTTTGCCTACAGATACTCAGGTAAATCCTGCGGACAAGGGCCCAAGGCAGCTGATGGCAGTGACTCTCCGAAATGGCAGGGACTTAGACTTTGAACTGGAGAGAGCTCGTGAAAGCAGGCAGGCCGAGACACTGGTACACATGCTGATTGAACTTGATGATTCAGCAAACTTGACCAAGGTAATAGTGCAACCTACTGAAGAAGAACCCAGTGCACAAAGTGACACTGAAAAAGAAGTGGAGATAGCCCAGGAGCCGGTAGTTGAGGTGGTGGATGAGAAAGAAATGTCCCAAATCACTGGGAAAAAGAGACCGCCAGCTCCATTCCCTCAGAGGCTGGCCAAATACCAAAAGGATGAATAGTACAAAAAGTTCTTGGACATGCTAAAGCAAATACAGGTAAATATCCTATTGNACTTCCAAGATCTGGCTACTGTCACCCTTACTCAGACTTGTAGTGCGGTGGTGACGCGTCCTATTGCTGAAAAGTTGTCTGACCCAGGGAGTTTTACAATTCCTTGTACCATTGGCAACTTAGCTTTCGCCAAAGCTCTATGTGACTTGAGGTCCAGCATTAATCTGATGTCGCTGGCCATATATAAAAGACTGAGGATTTGTAGAGCCAGACCAACTTCAACGTTATTGCAGCTAGCTGAAAAGACGGTAAATAGACCGTCAGGCATTCTGGACGATGTATTGGTGCAAGTGGGGAAGTTTGTGTTCCCTGCTGATTTTGTGATACTAGATTGTAAAGTGGATGAGGAAATTCCCATAATCTTGGGAAGGCCATTCTTGGCCATAGGCAGAGCCCTTATTGACTGTGAGACTGGTGAACTTAAGATGAGGCTCAATGATGAAGAAATCACTTTCAATGTGCAGAAGTCTATGAGGCGACCAAGTGAGTTCGCCAACTGCTCTCTTATTGATGCCGTGAACGTGATCCCGGAAGAAGATGATGTGTCCATGACTGTTAGGGACCCTTTGACTGAATTTTTGATGAATCTAGATGATATGAACGGTGAAGAACTGGCAGATTGGGGGTTAGCACTTGATGAAAAAGGGGTATGGTCGAAGGCTCTCGAGTTTGAGTCATTATACGTAGAGGAAATAGAGAGCCCGCCGGCCAGGCCATCTATTGAAGAACCACCCAGGTTCGAACTGAAACCACTCCCACCTTATCTGGTTTATAGGAACAAAGAACCCATAGATGATGACATACAGGAACTGCTAGTGGAGAAGGCCAGATTGGATTTTGAGGATGTCGATGTGGTAGAAAAGATACTAGAGTTAACCAAGGACATTGATGATACATATTTTGTGGAATCTAGTGTCATTAGTGTTGAGGATGTTTGTACGCACTCCAACCATTTTTTCACATTGTGTTTGGATGGTGATATAAAAATAGAGTCATCCGAACCACTAGAGGAGCCAAGGAATACAGAACAAGATGCCTATATTCTGGAATTCTTCTTGCCAAAAAGTCGGGAATACACATCTCATCGAAAGGCCAAGAAGCGCAGATTACTACATTGTTTTATTGGGTCAGGCAGATTTGTTCCACCACCCCATGAGCATGATCCTAGAGCATAATCAAAACTTGGGATCCAATTCATGAGTCAAAGTGGAGGCATAAAGTGATTCAAGCATTTGTTCGAAGGAGCATAGAAAGAAAAAAACTAATGGAAAGGATGTTGACACGACTAGAGCAGGGAGTTTCTTACACCTTAATTTTATTTCTTGTTTTGTCTATATGTGATGCACTGAGGACACTGCATGATTTAAGTATGGCGTGTTGTACATATTTGTTCTGATTTGTTGTGTTTAGTGTGCTTCCTTGTTAGTAGTTTTAGCTTTTCTTGTTAGTAAGTTTTTTCTTTCTTTTAAGTTTCGTAGTTTTTTCTGTAGTCCTTTTATTTTAGCTAGAACAAAACCGAAAAAAGATTTAGAAATATGTGGACTCTTCCTGATGATGGATCTCCTAGACAGTTCTCTTGAGGGAAGTAAGTCTAAAGAAAATACCAAAAAGATTTTTTGTTTTAGGTAGTGTAGTAATTCCCCCTTGGTTTTTCTTTGGACCGCGGTTCTTTTCCAAGGGTTTTTAATTGAACCGGGTGTAGGTAGTTTTTAAATTTTAGGAGTAGTAACCACATGGTTGAGGGTTCAATTGCAGCTCAGAACTTTGTGATTCCTTGAGAATAGTCAGTACTTTGGTTGTGACGCTTAGGCTCAATTTTTTTGACTCAAGGATAAATACCTTAAATCATGGATTCTTAAGATTTGCTTAACTGCTTTGACTGGAGTGTCGTGATAGATCCAATCCTGAGTGAGTTATGTGCCATTTCTTTGTGAGGTTTGTATGTTATAATGTGCATTGCATTTGAGGTCTAGAACTTGCCCCGTGTGTGTGCAAAGCGAAATAGTAGTTTTGTTCAATCTTGGAAGTGATATAGGCGATTCTTTATTGAGCCAGCTATGTATATTTTACCCACCTAATTGTTATGTATCGTAGTTAACCCCGTTGAGCCTATAATCATGTTTCTTTAGCAACCACATTACAAGCCATACCCCTTTGTTTGAATCGATCATATATTTGAACCTTGTCATCTCTCGTAAGCACTGGAAATGTGAGAAATAGGGAAAAATTAAAGTGTGGGGTGGTAGGTTGGTTTTTTAGGGGAATAATTCAATTAATGAGAAAGGCACTATTTTGAAAAGTAAGATTCACTTGAAAAAAGAAAAACAAAAGAGAAAAAGTAGAAAAAAATAGAAAATAAATAGTTGTATTGTTGTGAAAGAAAAATATGTGTGGTGACTCTTAATGAAACTGTTCTTAAAGAAGTATGGGGTAATAACGTTGATGTGAAGGTGGAGTTTGGCTTAATATAAGTTTGAGGTTGAATGCTAAAGTATATGTATTGAAGTGCTTGGGGGAGGTGTAGTCACTCTTATATCTAAATGTATCCTACCCGTCCCGCAGCCTACATTACAACCAAATAAAGTCCTACTTGATCCTAGACTGAATGAGCTCGATTAGTAGAGTAGTACACTACGGGCAAGCATATGGTGCATCTTTTGGGGCATATGAATGTTATTTCTGAGGTGAGTGAATTCTTTCTATCTTGAGTTCCTAAGTTTCTTAAATTTCATTGTGTGTGGAACTAACTCTTTCATTTGGTGAGGGCACATGATTCATGAAGGAAAGGTAATGTTGTTGACCTCTAAGTTAGAGTAGTGAGTGCATTGTGAATAAAGCATGGTATATGTGAGTCAACTATTGAGGCGAGGATGTCACACCTCTGTGCTTGAACTGTTTTAAAAATTCTTGGTATAACGTGTTAAGGGATTTGCTTAATAAGTTGTGTATATGAGTGTAGTTTGACTGCTCGAGGACAAGCAAAATTTTAAGTGTGGGGTGTTGATGTGTGGCTATAATTCATGGTTTAACACGTTATGTGCCTTACATTTTATGTGCTTTAGTGATAAAAATACACTTCCTATGTGCCTAATGGAGTCTATTTCATGTGTAGGTGAATTGGAGATAGAAGCCGAGCTAAATGGATGCATAAACGTCGAAAATACGCTCAAGAGGTGAAGAGGAGTGCACCGGGCTATAGCCGGGCGTTTGAGCTGTAAAGCCTGGTCATACCAAGGTATAGCTGGGCATTTGGGCTATAAATCCTGGTAAGACCAGGCGTTAACCAAGCGTTTGAGCCTTAAGGCCAGGCCTGGCCTGGCTTTATCCAGGCGTTTGGGCCATAAAGCTAGGTCCCTCGTATGGTCCAAACGCCTGGATAAAGCCAGGCCAGGCCTGGCCTGGCTTTATCCAGGCGTTTGGGCCATAAAGCTAGGTCCCTCGTATGGTCCAATCCGAGTTTTGAAGATTTTAAGTGTTTACCGGTTTGAATAAAAGTCTCCTACACGTTTAGGGTTTGTCCCAAACATATAAATAGACCCAAAAACACAACTTGGAAGAGGGATGCCATTAGAGACAAGAGACGCTTGTGGAATACTACTCAGAGAAGCAAAACATTGATTTTTACATCTTTTATTCATTACTTTGTAGTTTAATTATACAAGTTATTTTGAAGTTGATTATTATGAACATGAGTAGCTAATTTCCTTAATCTAGGGTTTTGGTGGAACCCGTTGGGGGATGAACTTATTGTGATATTAATATAGCTTTGATTGGTTGATTAAACTCTATTTGTTCAACTACGTTCTTGTTGTAGTTGATTGAAAGGGCCCTCAATTAGATTTTCCTATTTATTATGTATTTACTTCAAAGAGAGTGAATATTTAGGTAGTTGTTTGAACAACATCACTCCCATAGTATAGACGAAAGTCATAACCGAGGGTTTAGAGGTTGGATTAGAAATAACGATACTTTGGGTGCAATCTAAAGTGAACTGTAATGTAACCTAGCTAGCGTAACTTGAGAGAATGCGTCTGGTAAATTATCATAATTACTTGAGAGAGATTTATGATAGATAGAGTGTTCATGATTGATAGAGACAACTAATCAAACTATAAGAAGATCCCTGAAGGAAGTTCACCGATGAGGGAAACCATAACCTTAGACATTTATTATAATTGTTTACACCATATTAGTTAATCGTTAGTTTATTACTTTTGTCAGTAGAAATAGTAAAACATCACCAATTTATATTCAAAAGTCTTGAGATAATTGATTAAGTAAAAGTTGTGTATTCTGACGACTTGATTGATACGTAAATTCCCTGTGAGACCGACTCTGGGCGTAATACACCGGATTATATTTGCAGTGCCCATTTAGTCTTCCTATAAGACATAGTTGAGCGTGATCATGCTCCTTTCATGTGGCCAGATGAGTGTGAGGAGAGCTTTTAGAAGCTCAAGACTTCTTTGACCACAGATCTAGTTCTAGTTCTACCATCAGCTTTTGGTTATCACACAGTGTATTGTGATTCTTCTTGGATCGGTATTAGGTGTGTTGTGATGCAGGAGGATAGAGTGATTGTTTTTTATTCACGCCAGTTGAAGCCCCATGAAAATAACTATCATGTCCACGAAGTTGAGCTAGCAGCTATCGTTCATGCCTTGAAGATTTGGCGTCACTATTGTACGGTGTCCCTTGTGATATTTACACTGATCACCAGAGTTTGCAGCATCTGTTCAAATAGAAGGATCTTAACTTGCATCAGCGGAGGTGGTTAGAGCTTCTTGAGGACTATGATATCACCATTTTGTACCATCCCGGGATGGCCAATGTGTTGGCTGATGCTTTGAGTCACTAGGCGGATAGTTTGGAGAGCTTAGAATATCTTCCAGCAGCTCCGTTAATGTTGGATGTTCAAGCCTTAGCTAGCCAGTTTGTTAGATTAGGTATTTCCTAGACGAGTCGAGTATTGGCTTGTATGGTCTCTCGATCTTCTCTTTATGATCGTATCAGGGAGCGTTAGTATAATGACCCCCATCTGCTTGTCCTTTAGGACACGGTCCAGCACGGGGATGCTAAGGAGTCACTACTAGGTATTATGCTGCATTAAGGATGCGTGGCAGGCTATGTGTACCTAATGAGATGATTTGCGTGAGTGGATTCTCCAGGAGGCTCACAGTTCGTGATATTCTATTTGTCCTGGTGACATGAAGATGTGTGAGGACTTGAGTCACCACTACTGGTGGAGGAGGATGAAGAAGGGCATAGTGGAGTATGTAGTTTGGTGTCTAAATTTCCAGCAAGCGAAGTATGTGCATCAGTGGTCGGGTGGGTTACTTCATAAATGAGAGATTCCAGAGTGGAAATTGGAGCGCATCACTATGGATTTTGTTGTTTGACTTCCATGAACTCAGCTGAAGTTTGATGTAGTTTGGGTGATTATTGACAGGCTGACCAAGTCAGCTCATTTCATTCTTGTGATGACTATATATTCTTCCAAGAAGCTGGCTCGAGTGTATATCCGCGAGATCGTCAGGCTTCTTGGTGTACCGGTACCTATCATCTCTGACTGAGTATGCAGTTTACATCACGATTCTGGAGGGCCGTACAACATGAGCTGGGTAATTGAATGGAGTTGAGCACAGAATTTCACCATCACACGGAAGGACAGTCCAAGCGCACTACTCAGATATTAGAGGATATGTTTTGTGCATGTGTGATAGGGTTTGGGGGTTCGTGGGATCAGTTCTTGCCACTATCGGAGTTTTCTTACAACAAAAGTGATCAGTCGAGCATCCAACACCGTATAAGGCCATGTATGGTAGGCGTGTCGGCCACCGGTTGGTTAGTTCGAGTCGGGTGAGGCTAAATTATTAGGTACAGACTCGGTTCAGGATCCTCTAGAGAAGGTTAAGGTGATTCAGGCTCGACTATGCATAGCCTATTCCAGACAGAAGAGTTATGCAGATCAGAAGGTTCGCGATATTGCATTCATGATTGGAGAGTAGGTCTTGCTCCGGGTACCACCCATGAAGGGTGTTATGAGGTTTGAAATGAAGTGAAACCAGAGCCCGAGGTTTATTAGCCCATTTGAGGTGTTGCAACGTATTGGGAGGTTGCTTACCACCTTGCCTTGCCCCCCAGTCCAGCAGGAGTTCATCCAGTATTCTATGTTTCTATGCTCTGGGAGTATCACGGTGATCCATCTCACGTGTTGGATCTTAGCTTAGTCTAACTGGACAAGGATTTATCTTATGTTGAGGAGTCGGTGGCTATCTTGGACAGGCAGGTTCAAAAGCTGAGGCCAAAGAGCATTGCTTCTGTGAAGGTTTTGTGGAGGGGTCAGTCGGTCGAGGAGGCAACTTGGGAGACTTAATATGGTATGCGTAGCTGTTATCCTCATCTTTTCACCACTTCAGGTATCTCTTTATACTCGTTCGTGGATGATTATTTGTTTAAGAGGGGGAGAGTGTAATGACCCGGCCGGTCATTTCGAGAGTCATAGCCATGTTCCTCTATTTTCTGCTTTTTTGTGTTCTAAAGTTGTTATATGACTTACCTGGTTAGTTGGTTCGGGTCTGGAGTGAGTTCAGAGTGAATTAAGACACTTAGTCTCTTAATTGAAAGCTTAGACTGGAAAAGTTGACCGGATCAACTTATGTATAAACGACCTCAAATTTGAAATTTGATGGTTCTAGTAGCTCTATTAGGTGATTTTAGACTTAGGAGCGTGTCTGAAATGTGATTTAGAGGTCTGTAGTAGAATTAGGCTAGAATTGGCGAAAGTTGGAATTTTGACAACTTTGACAAAGAGTGGAAATTTTGATATTGAGGTCGGATTGGATTTCTAGAAAATGGAGTAGTTTTGTGGTGTCATTTATGACTTGTGCACAAAATTTGAGGTCAATGAGATGTGATTTGATAGGTTTCGGCATCGTTTGTAGAATTTGGGAGATTCAAAGTTCATTAGGCTTGAATCTGTGTGTAATTCATGTTTCTGATGTTCTTTGAGGTGATTTGAGGGTTCGAATATGTTCGTATTGGGATATAAGACTTGTTGGTATGTTTGGTTGAGGTCACGGGGGCCTCGGATTGATTTCGGGTGATTAGCGGATAAAGTTTTGAAGTTGTAAGCTTGCCGAAGGTTTTCTACTGCTGATGTAATTGCACCTGCAAAGTGGGAACTACAGGTGCGTGCCTGCGAGAGCTAAGATGCAGACGCAACCAAGGGAGTGATGCAACAGAAGGTCACAGGTGCGATGGTTTTCCCGCACCTGCGAGACCGCAGATGCAGCAGAAGGGCCGCAGAAGCAAGTTTGGCCTTGAAGCTTGACTCTACAGAAGCGAGTCCGCTGGAGTGGAAAAAAGGATGCAGGTGCAGGTTTAGACGCAGAAGAGGGCTCTGGGATGCACCTGTGAGACCGTAGAAGCGACTAAGTTGTCGCAAGTGCGGAAAGCCTGGGCAGAAACTATAAATACGAGACTTCCAAATTTTTCACCATTTTCACCACTTTGAGCTCGGATTTTTGAGGTTTTTGAGAGGGATTTTGAAGTGATTAATGAGGTAAGCTCCTTGTATTCATATTTCTTCAATAATGATGTTTCCTCACTGATTTTACACCTAGTTGGTGAGTTTCTGAGGTGAAATTTAGGGGTTTAGCGCTAGAGATTTTGAGAGTAAATTTATGGATTTGGAGGACAGAATGGTGTCGGATTTTGAAAATTTTGGTATGGTTAGACTAGTGAGTAAATGATCTTTTAGGTTTTGTTACTTTTGTCGGATTCCGAGACGAGAGCTCGGGGGCCGGGTTTGAGCCTATTTCGGATTAATTTCGTATTTTCCTTATGGAATTTATTCCTTTAGCCTATATTAATTGTATCGTACTACTTGTGTCTAGATTCGGGGCGCTTGGAGACCGATTCGAAAGGTAAAGGCATTTTGAAGTAGAGTTTTGCGGATTGAGGTACGTAACAGTTTTAAATCTTTTCGTGAGGGCATGAAACCCCAGATTTTGTATATTATGATTGTTTGGAGGTGACACACATGCTAGGTGACGGGCGTGTGGGCGTGCACCGTGGGAATTGAGACTTGGTCCATTCTGTGAAACTGAAAAGTTGAATAATCTTGTTTTTAGTTATGTGCCCTTCATGTGTTATAGAAATTTGACAGTTAATCATTGCTAGAAATCATGCTTAGGCTATGTGTTGGTGTTGTAGAGACCCACAGTGGTCGTGATACCTGTTGAATCTTCCTGCTTATTGTTACTTGTACTCAGTCGTAGTATTACTTGCCTATTAAACCTCAGTATCTTTTATTCCGTATGATATATTATATCATTCAGTTTTGGGCTAATTTTCCTGGATTTCTGAGGGTCGTGAGACTAGAGAGGTTGACGACTGAGTGAGGTCGAGGGCCTGTTTGTGTATTGATACCATATCGTGTGAGTTGTCCGTGCGGATTTTGATTTGATACTGTATCACATGAGTTGTCCGTGCGGATCTTGATATGATACTATAGCACGTGAGTTGTCTATGCAGCACGTGAGTTGTCCATGCAAGTTATAGGCTATAGGAGTCCCTCCGGAGTTTGTACACCCCCACTAAGTGCAGGTACCTATTGAGTGTGAGTGTTGAGGGTTGAGAGCCGAGTGTTTGAGCTATTGAGTGGTTGTTGCTCTGAGAAGTTGTACTTGTTTTCATTTGTTGCTGAACTTAGGTGATTTATATCATTGTTCTGAAATTTCTGGAAGATCTTGTATCCGGTTTTACCTGAACTTGGTAATGTGTAACTGATTTCACTTAAATTGCCTGAATTGAAACATGTCTACTTTCTAGCTGAGATTACTGAAATGAACTGTAACTTTGTATCTCGTAACTATCTTTAAGTTCCTTATTCATATCGTTACTTACTGAGTTGGTTGTACTCACGCTACACCCGGCACTTCGTGTGCAGATCCAGGTGTTTCCGGACACGGAGGGTGTTGATCTCGTGCGCGGCTGATTATCTGAGGTTTACAAGGTAGCTGTCGGCGTTCGCAATCCTTGTTTCTCCTTCCATGTCTTATTTTCTTTCTCTTTATTTTATTTGGATACAGACCCTTGTAGACACTATTTCCTAGACTGGTCGTTTAGATGCTCATGACTTAGTGACACCCCAATATTTGGGGCTATTTTTCCGCACTTATTTTGGGTTAACTCCTGTTTTACGAAAACTTTTTCATTTAAAAGCTTTTGATTTATCTTTCTATGAAATATTGGAAGTGTTTTGAAAATGTCGACTTGCCTAGTATCATCGATAGGGGCCATTAAGACAGGTTAGGATTTTTGGTCGTGACAAGAAGTGACTCAAAAGCACTAGTCTACTACATATGCTCAATTTACTCAATTCGGAATATATCAATGTCACAAATCCATCATAATCCATTTTCCCTCACATGAAAGAAAGTCCCAAAATCACCATATTTACAATAACAACACAAGGGAAAAATGCACAAAGACACTCACTCCCAACAAAGTGTTTCAAGTGTTACAAAATATCATGCCATAAGCTTGCCCTTATTTTAATTTGCCGCCTATTCACGAACATTTTGTTGGAGATCCCATAAGGACTTTTTAAGCTTGCAATGTAGGCTTAGGGAAGGGTAGGATAAGCATTTGGGATACAAGTGACTATACCCTTCTTGAACACTGCTCCCATTTGTCTTTTTTTTTTTTTTTGTATTTTGCATCTTTTTAAACCACATAGCCCTTATTGACATCTAGTTACCAACATAGAACCACCTTAAAGTACCTCTCTAATTTTCTCAAGACTCCATTTTTTTATACAACTTTTTTCTTTTAGAGCTTGAGTATCTACATATATACAACTTTGAGGTATATGTTTCTACACACAAAGTACATCTTCACCATTTCTCAATTAACACCAACACCTCCAACTTAAGCTTTTAGCCTCATTCTTAACATTCAAGTAGGAATGGGTTCAAAAAAGGGAATTGTTTCACAAAAAGGGTAAAGGTTTATAATGAGGTAGCCAAATAAAAGGTTAAAGACTCAAATAGGGTTAACTAGTCATAGTATTTATGCAATGGTAGACTCGAAAGGCTAAAGAGGTTTTTTTCAAAGATCACAAAGAATGCATAAGGTCATCCCTCCAACCAAACATAATTAACATTAGCATTGGAAGACCAATCAGGCAAGTTCTAGATGATAAAAGTAAACACAAGAATTATTTTTAACAAAAACTAATACACATGGCACATGAACTAATCAAAACAAATCAATTTCACTTCTTAATAAGAACAATTAGAGCAATATCATGCCAACTAGTGGGTAAAGAGTCACAAAGTGAGCCAAAAGTTATCACAAAATTAATTCTTCCTCATGAAAATTACCTTTTAAATTTACAACCAACATTTGGAGGGGTATTCTTAATTCACATATCACATACAAGAGACTAATTTTATTAGTACCAAACAATCTAAAACTCTCCATATAACAAAACAAGACTAATTCCCTTAAAAAACTCTTCATGCTATCCATCATAGGTAAAAGTCACCCGGTTCAACATAAAAATATTCCTCAGGAAAAAACCATAGCATAAAGAAAACCCAACGAAATTTATTGAAAAGTATAAAATAATACAAAATAAAAACTACTAAAGAAAATAAACACTAAAGGAATAAAAGTAAAGTAACTAAAAAGTACTAATGAAAATAAAATAATAAAAGCAACTAATACTAAAGGAACAAAAATAACATAAAAAACTACTAAAGAACATAAATAAATAAATAAATAGAATAAAAAAAGTGACTAATCTGAAATTATATCATCAATCACAAACTACGCCCTACGAAAGCACATGATAAACAATAGAAGAACAAGCCCGGCAAAGGCAGACAATATACAAAAGCATAAGCCCAGCAAAGGTACAAGGTAAGCATCAATGTACAAATAAAGTATATTCCCTAATGACACCCCCAACTAAAAACACTGTAGTGTCCTCACTGCACAATATAAAGATAAAATAAGACTAGTTTGAGGGTCTTCCTGATATCTACATCGGACTAGCAGACTGCGGGAAAAAGCTAATCATTGATGTGTGGAGCTCTCGGCCCCATCATCATCGGTAGTATCAGTATCAGCATCAGCAATACTTGATAGGAAGGAATACTCTTCACTATCATCTTTGTCCTCGAGCGATATCTTCATGTTCGGTTGCCCCCAGTTAAAGACGGACCTAGATGCCTCTCTACATATTTATCATGAACTTTCTCTTCTTCTTAGTTCTCTCTTTCTCCTTGTCAAAATCTTCTTAAAGATCTACATGTGCCTTGGCCATGTTGCCATAGGCTGCCTCGAGCCTGTTAACAGAATCTGCCAACTTCTCTTGCGACTCTACTTGCATCTTCTGGTGCTCCAGGGAGGTCTTCTTTCCCTCCCTGGTAAAATACTCGGGCGTAGGCTGGGAGTGTGAGGGCCCACTAGGGAGCTGTGACACTAAGTAACCGAGGGAGATAATCTGTGAGTTCAATATCTCAAATGGTCCCTCAGGCAGGGATTTCTGTGAGGAAGAGTCTGGTCCAACAGAAGTGGTGAATATCCTCTTCTAACTCTTTACTGCACTACCCTCGCCCGTTACTCTCAACGGATGAACCAACATCTGCCTGCCTGCACAACTCTGTAATCAGTTAAGGAAACATCAAGTCAGTACTATCGTCTAGAAAATACTTTTTCAGCTCCTGCAGGATATAATGGCCGACATTCACATGAATGTTGTATAGCATGCACGCAATCATCAAGGTTCTAGTATATGAGACATCCAAAACATTTCCATAGGGTGATAATCTGTTGCATATGATGTAGAGCCAAATTTTGGCTTCAGCTGTGAAGTCGATAGACCTCAAACCCTTTCTCTTATTTGTCCATTTTGCTCTCTTTTCTTCTGGATAAAGTTTGGAAACTAACCAATCTCCGTTTGAGCAATGATCTTTTTCTCGAACTGGCTCAAATGAATGTTCAGGCAGCCCTAGAATGTCATTGATTTGTTAAGTTCCAAATCTCACTATTTTTCCTCTGATGGTGAGTTGTGGGTCGTTGAAGTTAATACGCTTTAGGTTTACATAAAACTCATGAACCCACCCCTCATTGGCCTTACATGGAGTAGGAATGAAACACGACCAGCCAGAGGTTTGTAGACAGCCATAAAATCGACCAATTTATCCTAGGAGATTCCTTTTTCAAGTACGACATTCTTTATAAGAAGGTTTTCATAATATCGGAGATGACAATCAGCATACATGAATCGATCAGTGTCAAATTGTTCTGCCTCTTTCTTCCTCAATTTCATGATGATGTGCAGCACTTCCATTTGTATTCAGTCCATTTTTTAAGCTTAAAGTACCTAAAAATCAAAACCAAGTTAGTCGAGAATTATAATCATGTTAAGCAATTCAAAACAATGCAATTAGGTCAAACAATCAAGCCAATTGGGCCCAGTAAGATAAAATTGCAAAGCTACTAGTTTTGCACAATCTGCCGAGTTATCACACCTGCGTAAATAGCCTCGCAGGTGCAGTTTCGCTTCTGCAGAAATTCTATCACTTCTTTGAACTTTCACAGCTGACCAGAAAATCGCACCTGCGGAAGAGGTATTGCAGGTGCGAGGTCGCTAATGCGGCATCATGTCTGCTTTTGCGGTGTTCATAAAAACCTAGAAACTACCTAATTTTCGTACTTCCAAACATTATTTTGGCATACAATTTATACTCAAGACTTCTAAATTAGTGCACTAGATGATTACACGACTTGATTAAACCTTATTTTAAGGCACTTCGCAACCAAAATTCTCTTGCACAATTTATCGAACACATAACAAACACTGAGTGGTTTTTGATTCTTTTAAGCAATTTGGTACTCAGACTTCCCAAATTCTTTTCAACAATAACAGCACACACAACTACACTCAACCAATTTCCTCACCCCTAATATTAACATTGATCAGAAGGAAATGGGGAACTTAGGGACTATGACCATGGAAAATTAGTGATGAAGAAGAAAGAGAACATAAAAGTAGAAGAGAAATGTAGAATAGAGAGCTGAAGATGATACCTGTATTGCATGTGCGTGAGAACAAAGGAGTGCACAAGCAGTATTTGAGTGAGAGATGAGAGGGTGTTTTTACTTTCTCTAAAACAAATTGGAGTGTTACCTATAAGAAAGACACAGTAGGGCTTTTTCTTTAAACTCACCCGATGGGTCGCACCTGCAAGGTTTAACCCGCTTCTAAGATACCACTTCTACATGAATCGCTTCTGTGAAGGGTCCGCATCTGTGGTAACAAACACACTTCTGCGTGGACGCATCTGCGAATATTGTTCTTCATATGCGGTTACATCAGATGACTGATGCACAGATTGGGCAGCTACTGTTTTTGTGTACTCCAACACTTCAAACTTCACAATTCAACTCCAAAAAATCTTAAACATGGTAGATTAGTCAAAAATAATATACTAAGCTATTCTAAAAAAAAGAAAATTTCAAAATGACTTATAATGTTTTAAATCGATGGGTTGATTTATCGTCGTGGCACGACGCGAGTCAACTTTACCAATTTTTTCACCACTTGAACGATATGAATTGGGCACTTAACTTGGAATCATGTTTGTGACCACGAGCGATGGGGGGTGGTAAGTAAATGATCAAACCAATCTTTAATTTCTTCATTTTGCATTTCTTGACTATAATGTGAGGAATGTCATTTTTCCTTCTCGTGCCTTGAAATTGTAAAATGTATGGCCATTCTCCTTTCCTCTTTGCAATCCCTCAGTGATTTGTGTACTTCACTTCCCATATCACCACACAACTCCAATGTTGAGAAATGCTTGGAGTATGACATCAAGCCTCTAAATTTCAACTTTTTCCGGATTTGACATCCTCTTGTTCCCCCGAACTAGAGTAAAATTCAACCATCTTTTCAACTAAATCAGTTGACTCTAATTCTATATTTTTCTTGACACCGCTAACAAGCATAGAGTCGGTTGGCAGATGTTTGATTCCTCACAATAAAGCTCACTTTTTTCCTCGAAGTTTGAATTTTCTTGAGCTCATTCCACACTCTCAAGTTGGTGGGCATAGTGAGCCTCAACTAATATTTTTATTTGAGTTTCCAAAGTGCGGGTATTCACATCATTTTGAGTCAAAACTTATTTCAAGTCCTCGAGTGCCAAGTTGTGTTGCTCCTCATTTTCAAGAATGGCCTCCAACATGAGCATCATCCTCTCATTTTGAGCATTTTCGAGTTCTTCTTGGTTTTGATCAAGTTCTAAAGAAGAATTTCCGGCTTCAATCTCAAAGGAAGGTTCTTGGCTATCATTCACTTCCGAGGATTTTTGGACCTCTAAAGCTTCAAGGATTTCTTCCATTTGTGAGCTCAACCTTTCAAGCGCCAAATCATTTTGGATACTATTCTCCAAAAGCATTTCCCAGGCATTTTTCCCTTTGTTTCCTCCTTCAAGTAGACATTCTAACATGAGCTTGAACTCTCCATTTTGACCATTCTCAATTTCTTCACTTCCATATCCTTATACTTGTTATCACAAAAAGTAAACTCATCATAGGGGGTTCGGGGAAGGGAAGGACAAATAAGCACAATTATCCCAATGCCCATTTATACCACCACACTTATAACAAATACTCCACTCATGGGTTTGAGATTCTACGCACAATCTACCCCCCAGGAGAATTTAAATAATTTTGTCATGAGTGTGGTCCTCCACAATAAAGACAAGAGTCATCAAAGTATGAACAACTACCATCCGACAAATTTTCATTACAAAAACAACCTAAAGATGCCATTTTTCAAAAACTAATAAAATAAACAAGAAACAAACAAGAAAAATAAACAATGATAAGAAGATAATTACACATATATTTACAAGTTTGGACCAAAGCACGTACTCTTAGTTCTCAAACAACCTAAATACGCCAAATCGTTCCCCAGCAACAGCACCAATTTTGATGAAATCCAAATCTACTACTAAAAAGTAAATTGACACGGTCGCATGCAATATAATTTATCCAACTATGAGTCGGGGTCGAATCCCATAGAGAATAATATGTAGGCGATTAGGCATGTAAGAGAATAATCACTTATTATGCTAAGTCGAACACTTAAAAGGTTTTGAGGAAATATTATGTCAAAATGTAAACTAACCTAGAAAGCAAGTAAAATTATCAAGGCTACAAGCATGGATGCAATGGAAATTACACTCAAGTAACGATCCAATGCATTTCACGATTTTACAAATATGAGCGATTTTTATGTTAATTAGCCTCGAGTAATAATTCTATATAAGCTTCTTCCAAAGACTAACAAGATTTCCTAATCGAATTATCCCTAAAACAATTAATATATTAAGCACACCCGAATATGTCTACAAGTAGTTCAATCCTATCCCTAGATAGAATCTATAAAGTGAGGGTGAAAGCCTCAAGTTCTTACTAATTAATATTTTCCAACCTCAAGTTATCTTTCCCAAAATTAACTCGTAGTATATAGGATAGTCCTAGGGTTAGCTATCCCTTTGGAAACATTAAAGAACAAGAATAACTAAAGAAACGATACTCACTTCATAATAAATAAAAATTGTTCAATACATAAGCGCAACAAAATATTTAATCCACACTTTAAATATGAATATTACCAAAAACAAGATTCAAGTATTGAAAAAAATACTACACACTTAGATATTCAATACAAAGAAAGGAAATGAAGAAATGAACAAAAATGGGTGAGAAATTCCCAACCAAAAGCTTCAAATCTTCAAGACCCAAGTGTGTGTGCAAGAACCCTAGCTCCAAAACTTGTGTTCTCTAGTCAAGGAGACAGAAAATTAAGCCAGAGATGTGTTTCCAATAAGCTAGGTCTTGTATTTGTGGGTTTGGAATGGAGAAAATGTGAATTTCCAAGTCTTCCCAGGTCCAAAACCCGTTGGCCGCACATGCGGAAAAATCAACACAGATGCAGCTCCACATATGCGGATATATGCACGTAGATGCGAAATTGAGTAGAAGGTCAAAGCTCCACAGAAGCGGTCCATGAAGCGCAGAAGTGCATACGCAGGAGCGAACTTATTCCGCAGAAGCGTCTCCGCAGTTGCGGATGGCCCAGCGCAGATGCGATCCCTGTGAAGCTTGGCTATTCTGCAGATGCGGTGGTCTACTAACATATGAAATTCGCTGAAGTGGTAATTCTCACACAGGTGCAAGATCACTGGGAGCAGTTTTGCAATTGTTCTACTATTTTTGCTAAATTCCACTTAATTTGGTCTCAACTCTCTTCACGGCTCATTGTACCTGAAAATATAGCAATGCACACCATAAATCACCTCATTTTATAAATAAAAGACACAAAATCTAAAGAAATGGTAAATAAATGGTAAAATCACCACTCATCAACGGATCTATGCATGCGAACGTGAAGAAATAATGTGGAGAGTCACCAAATACACTACGCGATCACGGCGAAAATACACCTGAGGCCCCCGGGACCCCGTCGAAACGTACCAACAAGTTCCATAACCTAACACGGACCTGCTCGAGGCCTCAAACCACATCAAACAACATCAAAACTATGAATTGCACCTCAAATCAAACTTATTGAACTTTCAACTTCTACAATTCGCGCCGAATCATATCAAATCAACCGGAATGATGTCAAATTTTGCATGCAAGTTCCACAAGACACAACGGAGCTATGAAAACTGCCGAAATTGAAATCCGAACCTGATATCAACAAAGTCAACTCTAGGTCAAACCTCTCAACCTTCCAAACCTTCAACTTTCAAATTTTTGCCAAAATGCATCAAGTCAACCTTCGGACCTCAAAATCCAAATCCAGACACACGCCTAGGTCCAAAATCACCCTAGGAGCTATTGGAATCATCAAAACACCATTCCAGGGTGGTATACACAAAATTCAAACTCCGGTTAACTCTTATCGCTTAAGTTCCTGAAGTAAGAATCATCCTTCAAAATCCATTTCGAAAACCAAACTCGGCCACACACGCAGGTCGTAATACATGATACGAATCTGCTTGAGAACTTAAGCTACCGAACAGGACACTAATTCTCAAAATGACCGATTGGGTCATTACATCCTCCCCCTCTTAAACAAATGTTCATCCTCGAATGTGCCAGAAACCGTTCCGAAGTCATCAAACACTACATGAACTCACCATACATACACCAGGGGGTGATTCCACATCACCTCAATCCATATAGGCCCGACAACACTATCTCAACTGAAAAATTATTCCTTCCACCCACACTAATAAGCCTTAGAACCAAATTTTTTACCATATTAATCTTCTCAAAGACTTGATCCCTGCATAAACATACTGTATCAACCTCAACTAGCTGTCACAGCTCATGCATACGCCCACAAGGTATGACCACCCAATGTAATACATCGCCCCTATGCATATTACAACATCTCTACTTACCATAGTCGCCCATAATCAAATCCAGCACCAACAATTAACCTCATACCATCTAGAACCGTGTTCTAAACTCTGACAACGCTGACAATGATACAAGATTCGTGAATACCCCATGACCATTCACTCGAATCAATAAGTCACATGTAATGCCACCTGGGCACACACCTTGCGAGCTAAAGCCCAATGAGCACAACGCGAATATGACTGAATATGCAAGGAGAAACACATGAGAAAACTATCAAATAAGCCTGACAGGCACAACTCCCTATCGGTAGTATGGGAGAATTAAATCATACGAACTAATCACAAGGATCTCATCCTAATATAACTCCAACGCGGCAAGTATCCCAGTTCAAGTCTACCAAACCACATGAGAACGCAAGGATCCCACCCACAGCTTTGAATCACACGTGTATTACACATCATACCAACTAAAACCTTCTGCTAATTCAATTCCGCGAAACAAAATCACAACACGTAATGAACTCCCCATATCAGTAGAGCATCTAAATCATCAATCTCAACAAAACCATCTAGAAATCACATCAAAACCTACCATAATGAGTGGCAGAAAGTCACTTCTAGTCTCATAGCTCACAATAGTGAACGAAACAAAACAATAGACAGGGGCTACCACTATAAAATCTCCCAACAGGGGTAAGCACATAAGTAGAGTACAAAATCATGAAACTCACCTATATGGAGCAAGGTAGGAGGGCTCACCCCGGTAACTGGAACCGAATCCAATAAGAATGATGCTCATCTATAACAAGTCGAGATCATACCTGTAACGACACCATCTTGTGAAGTGGCCTCAACCCTACCATGGTAAGCATATCAACTGGCTAGGTCTACCCCTTTATTGCACCTTCTACCCGCATGTCCACCACCCCTAGCTGGCTGCGCAGGTGGAGCAGCAACTGGAACGGATCCCCTCGCCTGAGTGCTCTGATGAAATCCGCCCCTCCCAAGTCTGGGACAATCTCTCATGATGTGCCTAGTATCACTACACTCATAACAACACCTCTGCGGCCATGACTGCTCGTACTGATTTTGTGCTGGATAACTGGAATAACCACCATAGGAACCCCGTGTTGGTGGTGAACTAAAAGATAATTTCCCCACATGAGTACCCTGACTGACTGGGGCACCACAAGTAGCCTGATGCATGCACTAGACTGGCTTACTACCCAAGCCTCTGCCATGATGGGCCATCGCTGAAGAGTAGAATCCACTGAACCTCGAGACCTCTTCATCTCCTTATCATTCCTCTCCTCACCCCAAATACGCTCTAACATCCTAGCAATCTCCACAACCTACTAAAATTGAGTATAAGTCTGCAACTCCCGAGCCATGCTGGATCTAAGATCATAATTGAGCCCCTCAACAAATCTACGGACTCACTCCCTGACTGTAGGACCAAAGTAGGTGCATGACGGGATAACTCACTAAACCTGATGGCGTACTCTTCCACTGTCATGGTGCTCTAAATAAATTTCTCGAACTCTATGCGCCACGCATCCCGGAGGGTCTGGGGAACAAACTCTCTAAAAAACATCTCTGAAAATGAGCCCAAGTGGGTGGTGTTGCATCAGCTAGTCTACCCTCCTCATAAACCTGCCACCACTGGTATGCTGCCTCCGACATCTGAAATATAGTAAAAACAACTCTGCTCACCTCCACAATGCCCATGATACAGAGAATATAGTGAAACTTTTCTAGAAATCCCTGTTGGTACATGACGATCCCAAAACCAAAGCTCAATGCGGAAGATCCTAGCACGAACCACGTAGCCCAGAAGCTCAAAAACCATTGTATTTCCTGTGAAGCACCCCATAATGCCACAACTGAGATACCTACTCTGAAGAGACCTTCTGTAAGTCTGGAATTCTTTCTCCAACCTCTCTGATGTTGAAGTGTAGAATTATTAATGACGCAAAAATACCACAAGTCTCATCATTATCCCATACAAATCTCAGATCTTAATCATATACAGATTCCGGGGAACCCTTCAATACAACATAAAATTGCAGGCCAGGACTGATATAACACATGACCATGCAATCTTATTGTCGATAGTGGACTCCCCCACTTGGCGCAAAGCCATAAGACACAACATTTAGTGATCCACAATACTAACCCGCATAGATTGTAAAACACCAATCATGAGATATCTCAAATCATCTAGTAATCACATGTCCATCCTCGTGACCATCAAACTCTCTTCTTCCGGTGCCTTGAATGATAAAATATACCTTCCACTGAGTAGAAATCCCATACGAACCAGATAGTCTCTAATACCACCCACTATCCACAAATCATCATCCACCTCATGCCTCTACCACGATCGCGACAATTAGGCAACCAATTAAATCTTCCCAAGTTTATACTTATCAACCAGATGCCAGAACTCGCTGCACAACCACGTGAACAAATGACTAGTCTCTCAATAAATATCCATCCTCAGTCTGGACGAACTTTGAGACGATGTTTGAGCATCCCTGGCTCCCTCGTAATCCATCCACAACATCACGAACTATCGGCGCATAGCTGATACCGAGTGCACAATATCATACACGAGTGGATGCAAAGGAATATAAGATATATGATTCAAGTTGAATCAATGACGCACGATAAGGAATGAAAGAAGTAGAATTTCTTAATAGTGTTGTCGCCTCTCGAAGATAAGAACAAACTTCTCCGTACCAATCTGCAAGACTCTAACAAACCTGCTTATGACTCGTAGAACCTATGAACCTAGAGCTATGATACCAACTTGTCACGACCTTAGGACGTCGTGATGGCACCTAGTCTTTAAGACTACGTAATCCTAACACATACTAATTATTAAAAAACTTTAACTAACTTAACTGCAATACATTAAATAATATTTGTAACAACATTCTTAACCAACATCAGTTGCATAACCCCAAAACCGGTAGTACAAGTCATAAGATTTTCTAAGAGTCACTAGAAATAATAATACATCATTGTCCTAGAATAATAGAAAACAATGAAAATAAAATGAAATAGAAGGTGACTTCGGAGCTTGCGAATGTCAATCGGGTATACCTTGAAGTCTCCAGCCGTGCAGACATAAGTCTCAAACCAAATCGATCATAAATACCTGGATTTGCATAAAAATATGCAGAAGCATAGCATGAGTACACCATAGCAGTACCTAGTAAGTATCAAGTCTAACCTCGGTACAGTAGTGAAGAGGCCAGGTCAAGACATCTACCAGACATGTAAATTTGTGTCGGATATAACTTAAAGCTAACAATATAAACATCATCAATGTAAGACCAACAACAGAAGAATCATAAATATACAATCAACAATGAAAATAAAAGAAGCACGAAAAGCAACAAGAAATAAACGAATAATTAAAAAACAGATGAACCCTCAATTAATCAAATCATTTTTAATTCACAATTACAACTAGAATTACCCGAGGTACCACTCCTCGTAATCTCAAATCATAAGTCACGACTTTCATATCTTACACGTATGGCACCTCGTGCCCACATTTTTTCAAATCATCTTCGTACAAAAAAACCCACGTGCCACTGTGTACATTTTATCCGTGTCAAATGCTAATTAAAATTTTCAAGATATTTATTTATATACGATAAGGAACAATAACAACCTTGAATAAAGTAGGGAATCAAATGAGAAGTGAGCTTACTTTAGAAATCATTTGGATGAAGAAAATAACATTTTTAACTAAAATAAAGCATCGGATAAGCTACTGAATTAAATGTAGAATTTGTTAAATTAAAACATAATAATGATTTTTAAGTAAAGTAAAAGTATCATATAGGATAAGGAGTTTAAGTTGAAAAATCAATTAAAACAAAATATGACAACTATTAAGAATAGTAAAGTACAAAATGAAACGACGAGTTATAACTTAAGTGCCACATAAGGTAAGCATGTTAATAATTCCTCTATTTAAAACTGTTATATAACTAACTACTTATGAGATAATGATTGTGCACAGTAAATTCATCTTGAAAACGAATTCACTAAGTAACCACGGAAGCACAAATTGACACATTGAAGTAATACAACAGTTCACGTAGGATGCATAACCTAGACAAGACATAACAACAACAACAACAACAACAACAACAACAACACACATAATCCATTGTGGCGCGGAACCCGATCTTACCGTACCATTTATCAATATCATAATCCTCCATTATTCCATTAGTATCAATGAGTAATATCAAGTATCACGTATACAAACTGTTGCGGTGCGCAACTCGATCCCACTGTATCATCATTTATCAATATCATAATCCTCCCTTATTCCACCATAGTATCAATAAGCAATACCAAGCATCACGTATACAAACCGTTGCGGTACGCAACTCGATCCCACCGTATCATCATTTGTCAATATCATAATCCTTCCTTATTCCACCATAGTATCAATAATCAATATCAAGTATTACGTATACAAATCGTTTTGGAGCACAATCCGGTCTCACCATATCACCATTTATCAATATCACAATCCTCTCTTATTTTACACATTGCGGCGTGCCCGATTCCACCATATCATCATCTATCAATATCATAATCCTCACTTATATCACATGTTGTGGTATGCAACATGATCCCACCGTATCATCATTTATTAATATAATAATCCTCCCTTATTTCACCCGTTGCGGCGTGCAACCCGATCCACAAACAATTTCAATTAACAATAACAATCTTATAACTCAATTTACAAGAATCTCTACAATCAAATGATTTGAGTGCACGGCAATAAAGAACCACGTAAATATTACAAGGAAAACAACAAGACAAGTAAAGCACATGATAACTAAGATGTACAAGTAAACAGTTAAAGTAAGTAGCAAATAAGTACGGAGTCATAGAAGGGACTCAACAATTAAGAGGTAACAAGACAGTAAAGAAGGCAATAACTTTAACTAAAACATATGAGGGCCAAATAAAAAGTAAGAGGTAGAACAAGTGCTAACAATGTCAAATAGAGCATGTAAGAGTAGATTAACAATGAGAGCTGTAACATGTCATGACAGTTCGATTAAAGGCACGAAAGAGTCTAGATAACCTAAATCGGTCAAATACCACATATAGCCAGTGTACCCACTCGTCACCTTGCGTACACGACTTTCACAATACAAAAATAGCACAATCAACCCGAATCCTAAGGGGTAGTTTCTCCCACACAAAATTACACAACATACTTACCTCAAAGAAGCCAAATTAATACTCTAAAATTACCCTCTCGGGTGAAACACCCCCCGACGGCTCAAATCTAGCCAAAAGAACTTAATATCATAAATAAAAATCATAGGAAACAATTCCTGATAATAAAGTTTCGATATTTAAAGAAAACTAAAAAGCCAACCCAAAAAGTCAACCCTGGGGCCGCACCTTGGAACTTGATAAAATTCACAAAATCCGAATACACATTCCGATAAGAGTCCAACCATACCAAAATTATCGAATTCCTACATCAACTCGGACTTCAAATCCTCATTTTACAGTTTTGAAACTTTATACAAAATTCTCATTTTCTCGCATTCAAATCACTAATTTAATGTTAAAAACAATGATGGAATCACGAAATATAATCAAATTTTGATAAAGAACACTTACCCCAATACAACACGTGAAAATTTCCAAAATCGCCTAAATTCGAGCTCTCTAACTCAAAAAGTGATAAAATATCAAAAGCCCACGAAAGATAGTGTTTATATTATGCCCAGGCATTTGCAAATTGCGCTCGCTAAAGCATGCGATCGCGAAGAAGAAATAGCACTTCCCCCACAAAAACACTACGCAATCGCGAAACCAGGGATGCGAACTCGATGCACCTAAACTTCCAGCCTACGCGATCGCCAAAGGGGCCACGCGAACGCGAAGAATAAGAGCTTGGCCTTCCCAGCGTGGTCACCCACTATGCGACTGCGGACACATTATCACGAACGCGATGAGTTAACAGCCACTGATCCGCGATCGGGGATCTATCCATGCTAACGCGAAGAAGAAATGTGCCAAGTCACCAATTACGCTACGCGATCGCGGCTAACACTTAGCGATCGCTAAGAAAGTTATCAAACACCAGCTATCAACAACTCCAAAACAAGGAAAATTAACCCGTAACCTATCTTAAACACGCCCGAGGCATACGAGACCCCCTCAAAACATACCAACAAATTCCATAACGTAACACGGACTTGCTCGAGACCTCAAACCGCATCAAACAATATCAAAACTACAAATCCAAGTCAACCTCCGGACCTCCAAATCCAAATCTGGACACAGATCTAAGTCCAAAATCATCCTACAGGACTATTTGAATCATCAAAACACTATTCCGGAGTCGTCTACACAAAAGTCAAACTCCGATCAACCCTTACCGCTTAAGCTCCTAAAGCAAGAATCATCCTTCCAAATCAATCTCAAATCATTCAAAACCGAATTCGGCCACACACACAAGTCATAATACATGATACAAAGATTTTGCTCGGGACCTTAAGCCACCCAACGGGATGTTAATTCTCAAAACGACCGGTCGTATCATTACAAGCCTAGCCCCTTCTTTGTCATCATTTTTTATGGTATAAAAGCACACCCAGACTCTAATGGAAAAAAAAAACTTGCAAGATGAATGAGGTAATAAGATACAATGGTCACTGTATTAAACAGAAAGATAAAAGCAAAAATAAGGGCAATAACTTTGTTGTTCGTTTTTGTACAGCAATATAATAACATAAAGATGAAGATAAAATTATCTTAGGAGTTGTGAGAAGTATCAAAATATCAAACAAGAATAACAAACAATAACAACAATAACGTATAAATAGCATCATTGTTCAGTTTGTGCAATATCAAACTATGATTATAAAACTAGCTGGACTTCATAGAAGCATTCTCCCTTGCCATTAGTTCAAAAAGGCTTCCATCATAAACAGCTCGTACTGCTTCTTTCGTCAATTCACCATTCTTGTTTTTCGCCAAATCATATAGGAGCCTCCAATCTGTTGAAGCATTAAGCCTACGCCAAAAAAAAAATTGAACGATACGCTAACTAACATTTTACCATGGATTTTTTCCCATGAAAAGAAATATTAGACAACCTATATCACTTCAAAGGAAAAAATTTAACTAAAGAGACAAAGAAATATGAATAGCACCATCCAAAGTAGTCCTTAGGTTCTCTATTTTTCTTGAGCAATTCGTTCACTTCGTCAGATGTCAACGAATTTGCATTTTGATGTGCATACTTCTTGAAAATCTCCTCAAACTTCTCTGGCACAAATCTTCAAAAACATTCAAAAATAAAAGCAAATATCAACTGTTTTATTCAAGCTTACAACAAATGTGATCTATAACCATGAAATTATTAGCTATGATAGAAAATCCGTCACTGACTATTCATTTTTGTGAAAAAATTACAAATTATACTTAAATGCATGAGTCAAATATTTTTAACGACGATACAAAAATTTGTTTCAGCTTTACCTTCCTTCAGCATCATAAGCATCAGAATCACTGCCATGCTTTCCATATTTGATGTTTTTAATCACAATGGGAAACAGTAGAGACGGCCATTTTCCCTATGATCAGAACAAATAAATTAAATGAGGGCTTGGCTAGCAAATGTCATGCCATAGAAGTAAAGGCAGCAACGTGCATAAAGCATCCCGTGTTCTGCCATAGAAGTGAATCTTGGTTTTTTCCGAAATGTAGAAAAAAGAACATTGATTAGCTTTCTTGTCCTCGTCATCTTTACGAGCCAAACTAAATTGGACTTGGAATTCGTAAGCGTTTCTTCTATTTATTATTATTAATCCTTGATTTTGTTTGCATATGAAAACCAAGAAAAAAAAATAATAAGGATTGTGGAGCGATAAATATTTTTTTATCTTTGATCAGAATTTTTTTTTATTCGAGTCTTGAGTATAAAATTACTTTTGTTAAATAACGTTTTACTCTTCGATATAAAATTTTCTGACGCAAATTCAAATTTAGCTATCTTATATTTCGGTCGATGTTGTATCAAATCTATAGTAATAATGATGCGCAAACTTATATCAGCCGAATCAAGAAGACTTATAAATATTATTATCACAAATATGTATAGTCTCATACTATATTGTGACGTGTGATCATCTCATTTATAAATTAAATTATTAGAAAAATTACACTTTTTTAGTTAAATCTGTCATAATAGGCTGACTCTCTTCTAAACTTGTTCGCATTATTTATCTTCTCCAATATATATATATATATATATATATATATTGTGAGTATCGGTGCCCCACGTTCAATTAATATAACATAGCAAGTGCCACTATATACACCAATAATATCATTTTATTCTCAGCTAAATACTGACAAGAGAACAAAGAGATTGTTTGTCGTCATTGAAAATTACTTATGTCATAGCCAATAGAACATGGTGATTAATATTTAATTCATCTGCATGATATTATGTACTTGCATGACTGATTTTAATTGTTTTTATGTACTTCCATGACTGATTTTAATTTAACCTTTCTCTATTGTATTCCAGCATCAAACTCAGTAATTAAACTTCCTCCGTCCCAATTTTCGTAGAGGTGTTCGGATTTTGAGAGTCAAATGAATTATTCTTTGATCATAATTTTTTATATGTTTTTAAAAATAATTAAATTATTAATTACTGTGACTTATAGTAGTTTTTACGTAATTTTCAAACACGTAAATTTTATTTCCAAAAATTAAAAAATATGACATACATGGTCAAAATTAAGAAGTTTAAATACATAAATTGAGACAGGTGTCTGTTTTTATATGACACATATCCGAAAAGAATAATATTTTTTATAGTTAAAAATAATTTAATTTAAATTTTATATTTACTATTAATGAGATAATTTATAGTCACACAATTATATATATATCTTATTTTAATTCAAAAAATTATCTTTATATTCATAGATTTGATGCCAAATTAAGCATTGGAGTATCACATAAAATGGGAAGAAGAAAGTAAAATTATATAATGAGGACTAGTTAGAATCTAGACTACGAACAATAAAGGCATTGAGATTGAGAGAGATTTGAATTACCGGTCGAGTCTTGTGACTGAGAACAAGATGAATGAGAACAGCAGCCAAAAGTGAGCGGAAAATATTACGTCCCAGTTTTCTGAAACCTGAACAGATGATAAATCATAAATATAATAGGAAAATTTATGAAAGAAAAATTAAAATTATAAAGAAAATTAAAGAAAACTATCAAAATTACCATACATAATTAAAAAAAAAAAAAAAAAAGCACACCTTGATATGTTTCCCAGGGGTATATGATTCCATCTTTGTTGATATCAAAAAACATTACATGTTTTTCTAAAGGAGTCAGCTCGTCATGATTTCCTATCCCTGCGGGCACATATGTTTTCTCAATACCAAAATGGCACACTTTTGTATTTGAACATTTGACTTAAAATGATTTTTGAAACTCACATTATTGTCATTATACTAGAATCTTCGTTTATGTCCAAGGGAACAGTTTATATATTTATAATAAAAAATTTATTACTACTCCTATTTTGTACACTATAATATCTATATATATATATATATATATTTTAAAGGAAATTCAGTTGAACTATATATTTTGACTCTATATAAATCCGCCCCTGTGCATGTCTGAGAGAAAAGAGAGGGAGATGCACACCATCAGGTAGAAGGCTGCTTGATGAAGCCATGGAATCAAACTTCAACTACTGAATGCTTTCTTTGTGAATGAAGAAGAAAGAAAAAGGTATATATATATATATATATTAATAAGATGAAAGAGATAGTGGTACTTTAATATGATTGGTTTGATTGGAGGGGAAAGTGAAGAAAGTATCATGGAAAGAAGTTTATCTTATAAAGATATTATCTTTCCTTCCTGATTTTCGAGCACCAAACATGGAAAGAAGTTCAACATTTATATATTTTTCTTCTCTTTCAAAGTTTAGAAATAATAATACTAATAATATTTGGAGCATTAAATCTACATTTATTTTCAGCGAAATAAAACGTATACATTAATTATTTTCGCAGTTAGTGGTTCCTGTAGGACCACGAGTGTTATTTGGAGAATAAAAGGCCCATCCCTTTTTGTTGAGAAACTTAAATTAGTCGGTTGAACTTTATTTGTAGATATGGCACAGACAGAACGTTACTCAATTATTGGGCAATTTGTATCTTATCGTGAAAAAAATTATGGCCCGATCCTCAGAAGATGTGGCAAGCAACCATAGAGCATAATGCAGGTTGGATTTGATAAGAGAAAAGAAAATTGAATTTTCTACTCAGCAGCGATCATCAATTTTCCGTTAATTACATCGTACCGGAGGCGGACCTATGTTGGGGTGGAGGCAGCGGCGGTCCGACGAGTTCTGTGACCTAAAACCAAATTTTACGAGGGGCCTTAATTTTTTTAATTAGAAATATTATTTATTTATTTAAAATCTATTTTTCTAGCGCTTCTTAAATACAAAGTTATTAATAATTCTATTATAATCAATAACTCCTAATAAGTCTTTCTTAATTGACAAATAGCTAATTCATTTAACCTTTCTTGAGACATTGATGATCTTAGGTAAGATTTTATCAATTTTAATTTTAAAAATTTCTTTCCGTTGAAGCGACGGTAACAAGAGTTATTAACATTATTCCATAAGAAATATAGGCATCGAAAAAAGAATTAAATTTTCTTATTTGACTGGGTGTATCAATTAAACCGTTATCTTCTAATTGTACTATTTTTTTGAATATTTTTCATTCCAAAAATAAATCTAAACATTCAATATCAAATTGATCATTATGTATAACGACCCGACCGGTCATTTTGAGAGTTAGAGCCCCGATCCTCTAATAATTATTTTTCCCACGTTTGTTTCTGCTATTGGGACTTGTCGGAGTGATAAGTTAGGGAATTCGGAGAGTTTTGGGACACTTAGTCCCTAATTGTGAGTTTAAGCCTTAGATAATTGGACCGTAGTCAGAACTGTGTGAAGACGGATCCGGAATGGAATTCCGTCGACTCCGTTAGCTCCATTGAGTGAATTTGGGGCTTGGAGCGCGTCCGGAATATGTTTTGGAGGTTTGAAGTAGATTTATGCTTGAATTGGCGAAAGTTAGATTTTCGGCGATTTCGGCCGATAGGGGAAATTTGATATCGAGCTCGGAATGGAATTTCGAAAGTGGATGTGGGTTCGTACTGTCATTTGTGACCTGTATGTCAAATTTGAGGTCATTCGTATGAGGCTTGAGGTGTTTCGGCATCGTTTGTGGAATTTGGGAAAATGCTAAGTTCTTAGGCTTGACTCCATGTTTAATTCTTATTTTTGGTGTTATTTGATGTGGTTTGAAGGCTCAACTAAGTTCGAATGGGGTTATAGGACTGGTTGGTAGGTATGGTTGAGGGCCCGGGGGCCTCGGGTGTGTTTGGGATGCTCAACGGGAAGAAAATTGGACTTAGGCAAAAAGCTAGTTTTGCTGGTTCTGGTGTTTCGTACCTGCGGAGGGGGGTCCGCAGGTGCGGACACGCAAGTGCATTGGTGGTGTTCGTAGAAGCGGAAGAAGGCCAAGGCATCCGGGAGCGCAGATGCGACTCAATGACCGCAGATGCGGCCCCAGCCCGGATAAGTTGTTTTCGCACCTGCGATGCCTTTTTCGCAGGTGTGGCCCCCTAAGATGCAGATGCGGAAATCGCTGGGCAGAAATAGGGAATTCAAGGGTTTGAAATTTCATAACATAAAAATCGATTTGGAGCTCGGTGGGAGACGATTTCTCGAAGGTTTTTGAAGGAGAATCATTAGGTAACGAATTTTAGCTCTATTTTGATCATAACTCAATTATCTATTATTATTTTCCTCGTCTAATTAAGGATTTGAGGGTAAAAATTTGCAAATGGGGGAAAAAGTTCTCCAATTGAAAATTCGAGATTTGAGTGAGATTTTGACGTCGGATTTTGATGATTTTTATTTGAGTGTTCTCGTGAGTGAGCGGGTGTTCATAATTTGTAAATTTTACCCCATTCCGAGACGTGGGCTCGGGGAGACTTTTTGGGCAATTTTCCTAATTTCGCGTTTTAGCTTCGAATTGATTAGTTGAACTAGTTGCTTGTAGTTATATTTACATTATGCAATTTATTTGAATAGATGCAGGCCATTCGGAGTTGGATACTCGTGGCAAGAGTGTTATTTCAAATTGATTTGAGCGGTTGAGGTAAGTGGCTTGTCTAACCTTGTATTGGGGACTTCCCCCTTAGGATATTTGATATTATTTGTTGTGTGGGCGCCGTGTACGTGAGGTGACGAGTACGTACACGGGCCGTTATTGCAAAAATCCCATCTTTTGTTCCTAACATAAATCTTTCTTCTTCTATTAGATTTAACTAATATGTTAAATTGTTTAGCTTAGATTAAAAAAGCATGCTTATGTGTTTAATTGCTTATTTTACTCTATGTGCGCCATGTTTAGTTAAACTCCTACTTTCCTTATCTGTAATTAGTATGAACTATAGAAATTCGATGCCATACATGTCATTTTATCTTGCATCGCATATTTATTTTGAGACTACGTACATATTTCGGGAGATCCCCATGTACTGCATATTTATTTTGGGATTACAGACGCATTCCAGGAGATCCCCTGTACTACATATTTACTTTGGGACTACGAACGTATTCCGGAAGATCCCCTTGTACTGCATATTTACTTTGGGACTACAGATGTATTCCGGGAGATCCCCTTGTACTGCATATTTACTTTGAAACTACGGACGTATTCCGGGAGATTCCTCCTGCACTGCATAATCATTTGGAACTACGGGACGGTATCTCGGGATTTTCCACCTTGAGTTTACCTTGTTGTGAGCCGAGGGCTCCCTTGACTGTTAAGTTTTCGAATGTTTTGTTTAACTGCTTACTGTAGAATTTACTTATCTCCTTTATTATTTTAAACTGATTATATTTACTTAGTAGGTCCTTAACCTGAACTCGTCACTACTTGACTGAGGTTAGGCTTGGCACTTAGTGGGTACCAATGTGGTGTACTCATGCCCTTTCCTGCACATATTTTCGTATGCAGATCCAGGTACGAGCTATCAACCTCGTGGATAGTATTTTGCTGCTGATTCTAGGAGACTACAAGGTATTTCTGCCGCGTCCGCAGAATCCTCAAAGTCCCCTTCTACCCCATCATTTAGATCTTCTTATGTATTTTTAGACTTTTGTATAGAGCCATAGTATATTATAGAAGTTTGTGACTTAGCGCTATTCCGGGTCTCGAGAAACTATCTTTTGTATATATCGAGTGGCATTATGTTTGGTTACTCACAATATGTTATTTTATCTTTTAAATGTTGTGTTTTCTTTACATTTTTCGTAATATTAGGCTTATCTAGTCGAAAAGACTAGGTTCCATCACGACACCTTTCGGAGGGTCAAATCGTGTTGTGACAAGTTTGTATCAGAGCACTAGGTTCATAGGAGTCTCGAGTCACAAGCCATTTTATTAGAGTCTCGCGGATTGGTGCGGATACGTCTGTACTTATCTTCGGGAGGCTAAGTAACTGTTAAGAACAATCATATTTATTTGATTTCCTTGTCGGGCGAGTTTTTGACATCAAAATTTTAAAATTCTATTATATTCTTTCTCACAGATGGTGAGGACCCGTACTGGGAGGACCGACGATCAGGCACCTGATCCCCCTGCCAGAGCCACTAGAGGCCAGGATCGGGGTAGAGGACAACCACACGGTGCAGCCCGAGAACCTGTGAGACTACGTCAGAGGAGCCCCCAGCAGCTCCAGCTGGAGAGCTAGCACCAGAGATTCCTATTGCTGCTCCAGCCCCCCAGGAAACTTTACCTCAGTTCATGAGCATGTTCAGTACCCTAGCTCAGGCTGGACTACTTCGATAGCTCCCACTACATCTCAGGTCGGGGGAAGAGCACAGACCCCGCAACCCGCACTCCTAAGTAGAGGGCCCAGGTTGATCAGGCCCCATAGAATATTCCTATGCCCCTAGTGGCTCCAGTTCAGCATGAGACTAGGGTAGCTTCTTCTGAGGCAGAGCAACTCAGGTTCGAAAGGTACAAGAAGTACCACCCACCTAATTTCATCGGACTATCTTCAGATGATGCTCTGGGTTTTCTTGAGGAGTTTCATCATATTCTCCGCACTATGGGCATTGTGGAGACGAGTGGGGTTTCTTTCACTGCTTTCCAGTTGATGGGAGCGACATATTAGTGGTGGCGTGCCTATGCGCTGAGTAGTCCGGACGAGGCAGCCTCAATCACTTGCACTCAGTTTTCAGAGATGTTCTTATGCGAGTATGTCCCTCAAAGCCTCAGGGATTCTTGACGCGCAGAGTTTGAGCAGCTACGCCAGGGTTCTATGACTGTGTCGGAACAGTCCGTTTCAGTTAGTTAGCTCGTCATGCACCAGCTTTTGTTGCCACAGTAAAAAACAGGGTTCGGTACTTCATTGAGGGACTCCACCCCAGTATTCGGACCAGTATGGTCAGAGAGTTGGAGATGGATATCACTTATCAGCATGTAGTGAGTATTTCCAGGAGGGTGGAAGGCATGTTTGCTCGGGACAGAGAGGAGAGAGAGGCCAAGAGGTCTTGAGAGACTGGTCATTTCTCAGGAGCTCGTGCACCAGCAGCACGCTATGGTAAGGGTTTTATGAGTTGCCCTGTTCATTCAGCTCTTCTAGCAGCCAGCGGTATTCCAGCTCCTTCCAGACCTCAGGAGCCCTATTATGCACCGCCAGTATCCAGTATGCCTCCTGCTCGAGGTGCTATTACCGGCTAGTCAAGCAGGCCACTTCCAAGTCAGTCTCAGCCACAACGTTCTCCGAGGGGTTATTTTGAGTGTGGACACACTCGTCACATGGTTAGAATCTCCCCAGAGCTAGGAGGGGTGCTCTTCATAGACTTATTAGCCTCAACGTGCTCCACCGGGTCTTCCGGCTATTCTTCCAGCCCCGGCTGCTGCCCCACCTTCTCAGGCAGCTCGAGGTGGAGGTCGGGGAGGTTGAGGTCCCCCTAGAGGGGGAGGCTAGGCCAGCTACTATGCCCTTCCAGCCCGTTCAGAGATCGTCGATTCAGATTCAGTCATCACAGGTATTATCCCTATCTTCCATAAAGATGCATCAGTATTATTTGAGCCAGGATCTACGTATTCATATGTGTCTTCCTATTTTGCTCCGTGTTTGGGGATATCTCGGGATTCTTTAAGTTCCCCTGTGTTTATGTATCTATTCCTGTGGAATATTCTCTTGTTGTGGATCGAGTATATCGGTCGTGTTTGATAGCTCTTAGTGGTATTGAGACCAGAGCCGATTTATTATTACTCAGTATGGAAAACTTTGATGTTATCTTGGGCATGGACTGCTTGTCGCCCCATTATGATATTCTTGATTGTCACGCTAAGACTGTGACGCTAGCTATGCCAGGTATACCGAGATTAGAGTGGAGAAGTACCTTAGAGTATGCTCCCCGCAGGGTCATTTCATTTTTTAAGGCTCGGCGGATGGTTTAGAAGGGGTGTGATGCGTATTTGGCCTATGTGAGAGATGTCAGTGTTGATAACCCTGCAGTTGAGTCAGTCCCAGTAGTGAGGGACTTTCTTGATGTATTTTCAGCTGACCTTCCGGGTATGCCGCCCGATAGAGACATTGATTTCGGCATTGATTTCTTGCCGGACACTCAACCCATTTCCATTCCTCCTTACCATATGGCTCCTCCTGAGTTGAAGGAGTTGAAGGAAGAGTTGCAGGAGTTTCTTGATAACGGTTTCATCAGGCCTAGTGTATCACCTTGGGGTGCTCCGGTCTTATTTGTGAAGAAAAATGATGGTTCTATGCATATGTGTATTGATTATCGACAGTTGAACAAGGTTACAGTGAAGAACATGTATCATTTGCCTCGCATCGATGATTTATTTGACCAGTTATAGGGTGCCAGGGTATTTTCCAAGATTGACTTGCGTTCTAGCTATCATCAGTTGAAGATTCGGGAGCCGGATATCTCGAAGACTGCCTTCAGGACCAGATATGGTCACTATGAGTTTCTTGTCATGTCATTTGGGCTGACCAATGCCCCAGCAGCCTTTATGCATTTGATGCACAGTGTGTTCCGACCTTATCTTGATTCCTTCATCATTGTATTTATTGACGACATCCTGGTTAATTCCCGGTCCCGGGAAGATCATGAGCAGCACCTGCGGACCGTGCTTCAGACTTTGAGGGAGAAGAGATTGTATGCAAAATTCTCTAAGTGTTAATTTTGGCTTGATTCAGTGGCATTCTTAGGCCACATAGTGTCTTGTGATGGGGTCAAGGTAGATCCGAAGAAGGTAGAGGCGGTGCAGAGTTGGCCTAGACCGTCATCAGCTACGGAGATCAACAGTTTCCTTGGTTTGGCGGGGTACTACCGTCGCTTTGTAGAGGTATTTTCATCTTGTTACACCCCGCAATATTACGTCAATGTTACGTCCGACAGTATTACATTACGATGATGTTACGCTTCGTAGTATTAAATTACGACAATGTTACACCCTGTGGTATTGCACGTTGAATTGGTCGTACGGTAATTAACATCAGTCCAAGAAAAAGATTATTTGGAGATTATAAGGATTATATTATTTCAAATAAGTGATAAGTAAATTCGTGGAGGTGAGAGGGTGAGCTAATCAAAGAAAATGAATTTCGTCAAAATTTGACACTTTGGGGTAAAATACGGTCTAAGCTATAATATCCCGTATTTATGGACTAGTGCCATACAAGGTACTACATGGCCATGATAATAAGGTGTATACAGTATATTAAAAGTGACTAGAATTTTAGGTAATTTGAGACAAATCTTAATTATGTGAATAAGTAATTAATTATTGGACTAGTGGTGATGTGATTAAAGAATTGATCAAGGGATTAAGTAGATAACTTTTGGATAAGTATTATATTGATACACATGACAGCCCATCACTTTAAGTGATGACTCATGAACTATATTGCAAAATGGCAAGATAAGGTGTAATTTGGATGGCTTAGTCATTATGCAAAATGGGGCCTACAAAGCTTAATTATAAATGACTTTTATGTGTCTTTAAAGAGACCCTTACGGATGCAAAGCTTAAAAACGAGATTCATTAGACTCTTTTACAAAATGAGATAATGTAACATGAGTTCTTCAATAAACACAAATTCTTACGAACTATTTAGAAAAATAGCGACACGATTTTGCGGTTCTAAGGGAGTACGGTGCAACCTTCTCAAAAATATTACACGAATTTTTCCCTACTCCATGTATATTAAGGCTAAGCCCTTCCTTCGTTTTGGTATGATCTCGTCATTACATAAGTTTGATAACGAGGCAGAAAGAAAAATTCATATCCCGAAATTTACGTATATTTTGCTAGACTCGCAAGTTACAATATACTATTTATCAGGACTGCATATTCATTTGAGTATTTTCTTTTTCCAGTCAAGAGAGCAGAGAGTCTATATATACAGTATCATAGTATTTTCATTATCATCAAGATATAATCGATGGGCAGGCCCTTATTAGGCAACCTCTGATCAGATGGTAAGTTATATACCGAGCATATTGTGGTCGAGCAACTATGAGCGAGCCCAGTTGGTCGAGATACAGAGCCTAGTATGGCCGAGTGCCTATGAGTAAGCCTACTACGGCAGATCAGTTATATATATATATATACCGAGCCTTATAGGGCCGGACAACTATTTTACTTACTATATTGAGAGAGTTGAGTCAGTATCAGCAGATAAGCATATCTTCAGATTATCTTTGACCTCTAGCTACTTGCAGTTATTATATTATTAGTTCAGTTTCAGCTTTCAGTATATTTCCTTAGATATTCGGTACATTATTTCGTACTGACGTGCCTTTTCTAGGGGCGCTGCATTTCATGCGTGCAGGTTCAGACAGACATACGGGTAGGCCTCCTCATTAAGTGTTGCTCGAGTTCATCTTGATCGGTATGAGTAGGTCGGGGAGTTATTCCGATCACAGTATATCCATCAGTAGAGGCTTGTAGACATATCATATCAGTTAGTACAGTATGTTGGGCTTGCAGGCCTTGTATGTATATTTGGTTGGTTTGTCAGCTGTAATAATTATGCCAGCCTTGTCGGCCCAGTTTTATATTGACATTTAGTCAGCATTCGCAGTTGTCTTTCAATGTGGCTCATGGACAAAGCATGACATCATATGTTCAGAGTCCCTTAATTACAAGTTAGTACGCAAGGATAGGTGAGGCACTGGGTGCCGGTCTCGCCCCCCGGGTTCGGGGCATGACAGAAGTGGTATCAGAGCAATTCTGTCCTAGGGAGTCTACAAGTCGTGTCTAGTAGAGTCTTGTTTATGGGTGTGTTGTGCACCACACTTATAAGCAGGAGGCTATAGGGCATTTAGGACTGTCACTCTTTTTTCTTACTCTAGATTGTGTGGTAGAGCTCACTTATAAGAATTTAAATTCCAAACTTCTATTTTATTCGTAATAAGACGATGCATATATTTAGAAAGACGATCGATAAGAGATATAGATGTGGAAGTGTTAAGTTAGAGGAACTCGATTTTGCATCTTGCTTAGGACTAGTAAATGTGAGGTCTTCAGCAGATCATACGTGTACTAAAAGGTGTACGGTTCTTGATAAGGAGCTTTTCGGAAATAATACTTATCCACTCTTACAGTAAAAAGGAATAACGGAACCGGAAGTTAGACACAAGTTGCAGCAAGTAAAAGAAGCAAGGTGAAGAAGGGTACGAGGTACCTAGTTAATAAAGATTATCATTATTTACCATTCAGGAAGGGAGACATAAGCATTTTGAATTACCTTCAACAGTAATAGATGTACATACAATCGGCCACACCTATCTCAGTCATTCCCTATGGGAGCTGGCGGATATGGTTTAAGAGAAGGACATGATAGCAGGATCCGGCTGGGGTTAGAGTAACCCAAAATGGTGAATGGATTGTTTGCGTTAGTTGACATTTCCGAAGAATATTGCAAATGTGCTAATAGATCTCCTTGTAAGACACCCAGATGGTGCACTTTAAAATAGTATAGTTGGATATGAGTACTACAAAGATAGGCACTGGAAGCCTTGAAGGGATAAATATTACCTTAGTGTGGCTCATGTCCCTAGTAGAGCGAGAACGTTAAGCAACCCGAAGAGCCACTAGATGGAGCAAAGGGGAGCTAAAAGCAAAAGAATGTCTTGTTCGAGTTTTCAAAATAAAATGATATGCATAAATGTTAGCGGGAAATAAGAAAAGAGTTAATGAAGCATTATGAGTAAGATATGATACATGGATGTCAACAGTAGATCAAAAGATGATAATATTGCATAATCTATAGTCAAGTGAAGGAAGAGACGAGAGGTGACAGGCCTTAGGACAACAAAAGAGTATAGGTCATACAGTCATGTCCTCATTTTAAGAAATAAGTTTGCAACTCTAGCGCGATTACCAGAAGAAAAAGTTAAACCCCAGAGTAATAGAAATCAGTATGGGTTGGTGAACAAGATAAACTAAATATGAATTAGGGACTGAGTATCTGATAATAGTTGGCATCACAAGAATTTCAGAGATCGCATTCTGGCGATAATAGAATGGACGACAGAAGAATACCCTTTAAAGGTCATTCAGGAAGACGCTTCCCTAAAGCAAGCAATATGAGTAAAGTTAAGCTTAAGGGACTGTATGTGCCAGTTACACTAAGTGTCACCCTCGCGAGTAAGGAAATTTATTATTCTTAGTATAGAAGGATTACCGCAAGGCGAGTAAGGGTCATCGATAATATGAAAAGACACCAAAGATGAAGAGGTAAAACACCTATACATAGATTATCATAACACTAAATCTTAGTACTCCCCTGGACGGGGGAATATAGAGTGACATGATATTAAATCAGAATTAAGTAGTTCTAGTAACTATGAAATGGGAAAGAAAGAATGCGATGAAAATGAGAAAGGGGATGAAATTGCACTCATTCAAATCCTACAGATATGCTACAACTCCAGAACATTATGCAAACATGACGTCAAGGAAAAAAATCAAGTGTTCATGCCTGGGATGTTATTGATAAATAAGGAGCTAATGCAAGAGGTAATTTAAGACAAAGAAAATAACCCAAGAAAGATTACGCAGAATATTGACATGAGAATGGGCCAACGGGTAGATAGTAGTTGATTCAGGAAAAGCCTAGTTATGGCTAGATAAGAGGATACAGACAAAGAAATAGATCATGCAAGATAAAAAAAAGTGAAACCCAATATGGGGAATTCAGCCTCGCAGTAATGACATTATAATACTTGAGATATATTCATATAGGATTTGGGGAAGTTTAAAAGGTACTGTATGAATGTTACGGAAATAACAGAGACTTCTGCTAGGAAGATAGTCAAAATATCAGTTCAGAAGCAACCCTACAAAGCACAAGGACGTGTAGGTAAGTACTACGGGTAAGTATAGGCAAGGAAGGACATTAGAAGGTCCGTCGAGTATACAATATAATAAGCTCACAGCTTTACAAGAGTCAGAGGGTCTTTCCTAAGTACTACAATGAAAGACTAGCTAAGGAAAATAAGGAAGAAGGCTTCAACCTAAACTCACTGACCTAAAGAGGAAATGGTCTTATAACATCAGGTTCACAAAAACATTGAATGTCCTCCATAAGAAAGAGGAACCTACCGAGGCTAATGGACGAGAAGTAAAATAAAAAGTAATACTCGAGATCATATTAAGTTGTACAAAAATTCTAGCATGTGTGGGAACTAAGACAAGCTAAGTAGGCACGTAACAAGGAGGCAGAAAGACCAGGGAAAGTAATAGTTTACGTTTAAAGGAAGCTGAGAAGGAACGAAAGGAATTATTCGATCAATGATCCCGAATTAGTTATGTTACAAACATAATTAAGAGTTCAGGTAAGCCATGCAGCATATATGTTGACAATCATACAGTCGTAGAAGACTCCGATATAAGTTAAAAGAAAGAATTGAGTCCAGGTCATATACAAAGGATTGAATAGTTAGAAGATTATATACTGAACATTCCATAGCGTCCATGAAAGAGCTAAAGCAATACCACGAGCCGCAGAGAAGAAGATGGCTTAAGCCTACATAAAGGTTGATCAGAAGGAAGATGAAATTAAAAAGTTACATCAATGAATTAAATCAGGAGTCTGATTTTCGGACCCAGAAAGCTATAGAAATCGTGATTGAGAATACTGCAGAATTAATCTTAATATCAAAAGTACAAGAGAGATAGTACAATAACTATATTATTATAACGGATCTACGATAAAGCCAGTTAGAAGAAGTAACAGCCTCACAAGAATTCAGTATGAACCTCCCACTGGATTGTGTATGCACCAGAGGTGTAAGTATTATAATAGAGCTTCAAATTATGGACGTGAATTACACCTAGGTGGAAGGGAGGTCATGAAAGAGATAGAAGATACGATGAGAGATTTTAAGGTAAGTAAGGTAAAGGTGAAAAACATACGAGATACTCAAAGGCAGAAGATCGTGAATAGTCCATACTTCGGATAAAAGGCTAGAAGCGCATGGATTCAGTATCCATGAATTATAATGGCATCATCAGTAGCATATCTTCCCGCCTATGGTCTAGGTATCGAAAAGCAAGACTAAGAGAGTAAAGAAGAGTTAGAGACGATGTGATGTCTCGCTTGATGTTCCAAAATAACATAAGAAAATTTATGATGCAAGAAAGTTGAAAGGTTGCAAGTAATATAAATAGATATGTGTAGGTCACAAGCTATTGTATGGTGAAGTGACAAGGTTCTAGAAGACATGAGTAAGGATAAGAATAGGCGAGTGAGAAGGTAACGAAAATGGATAACTCCTCATGATTAAGCCCATGAAAACAAGAAGAGCATATGGTTTTTCTAAGTTATACAAAGCTCTCTATAGCCTGAATGAACTCAAAAGGAGTCTAAGACTAATATCATTTAGAAGAGATGGAATGCTTCCCTGGTAATAGAATGAGGGTGTAATTGTGTTAGATAAAGGATGACTTTTGGGCCTTCGATTGAGTAATGATCTGACGAAAAAAAGAAAGGGACCTCATGAATTGGACAGGATTAAAATACCCACACAAGGTGAATCACATTGGGATGTTGTGAGATATAGTTACGAAAGCATGGTATCGCCCTAGGTGGATCAGTCTAATCATTTCAGATGTCCCCCGATGAAACGTGAGCCCTAGCGGTAGTGTTACATAAAAGGTTATGTTATCAGGGGTAGATTATAGATCAACATTAAGGTGAATCAACAATAGATGGACAAAAATTCAATAGTATGAGATGAGATTAGACCATCATTCTTAAGGATAAGCAACGAGAGTAATCTGGAGTTCGTTGCAGACCTCAGTAATGATAAATCGAAGTAAGAATTACGGTATAGTATGACCTACGTAAATGCAATAAAGTCATACGAATGGCTAACCAGGTCCATGAAATAAGATATAGTCATATTCACAAGTTCTACAAAGTACCAAGCGAAGAACTTCAGTACACCTATAGATGCCCAAAGATGAATCCTATTAAGCCTTGTATATGTTTACAAAATAAGGCCTGGAGATTGGCTAAAAGCTGGAGGAAAAATGAGAGAAAAGTCGCATAGGAACACTTACAAGGTCAGCATCGTAGAGGCTACATGATAGGAGGTAGCAACAGTTACAAGATTGGAAGGAATTCGATCACAAGTCATGGCATGGGAAAGAGGCCTAAAGGAGGGAATGCCCTGTCCTTTGGATTTATTCAAAGGGCAGTTACCTAAATGGAAAGGAGAATCTTTAAGTATTCGCAATAGCATTGGGTTATGAGAATGATAAATGCATCAGCCAACATTCGAGGACGAATGTTCCAAAGGGAGGAATGATGTTACACCCTGCAATATTACATCGATGTTACGTTCGGCAGTATTACATTACGATAATGTTACGCTTCGCAGTATTAAATTACGACGATGTTACACCCTGTGATATTGCACGTTGAATTGGTCGTAAGGTAATTGACATCAGTCCAAGGAAAAGATTATTTTGAGATTATTAGGACTGTACTATTTCAAATAAGTGATAAGTAAATTTGTGTAGGTGAGAAGATGGGCGAATCAAAGAAAATGAATTTCGTCAAAATTTGACATTTTGGGGTAAAATACGATCTAAGCTATAATACCCATATTTATGGACTAATGCCATACAAAGTACCACATGGCCATGATAGTAAGGTGTATAAAGTATATTAAAAGTGACTAGCATTTTAGGTAATTTAAGATAATTCTTAATTATGTGGATAAGTGGTTAATTATTGGACTAGTGGGGATTAGTGAATTGATTAAGGGATTAAGCGGGTAACTTTTGGATAATTATTATATTCATACACGTGGCAGCCGATCACTTTCAGTGATGACTCATGAACTATGTTGCAAAATGGCAAGATAAGGTGTAATTTGGATGGCTTAGTCATTATGCAAAATGGGGCCTACAAAGTTTAATTATAAATGACTTTTATGTGTCTTTAAAGAGAGCCTTACGGATGCAAAGTTTAAAAACGATATTCATTAAAATCTTTTACAAAATGAGATAATGTAACATGAGTTCTTCAATAAAAAACAAATTCCTATGAACTATTTAGCAAAATAGCGACTGGATTTTGTGGTTCTAAGGGAGTACGGTGCAACCTTCTCAAAAACAACACACGATTTTTCCCTACTCCGGGTATGTTAAGACTAAGCCCTTCCTTCATTTTGGTATGATCTCGTCATTATATAAGTTTGATAATGAGGAATAAAGAGAAATTCATATCTTGAAATTTACGTATATTTTGGTAGTCTCGCAAGTTACAATATTCTCTTTATCAGGACTGCATATTCATTTGAGTATTTTCTTTTTCCAGTCAAGAGAGCAGAGAGTCTATATATACAGTATCATAGTATTTTCATTACCATCGAACTATAATCGATGGGCAGGCCCCTATTGGGCAACCTCTGATCAGATAGTAACTGATATACCGAGCCTACCGGCCGAGCGCCTATGGGCGAGCTCAGTTGGTCGAGATACAGAGCTAGTATAGGCGAGCGNTATATATATATATATATATATATATATATATATATATATATATATATATATATATAGGGTCGGACAACTATTTTACTTACTATTTTGAGAGAGTTGGGTCAGTATCAGCAGGTAATCATATCTTCAGATTATCTTTGATTTACAACTACTTGCAATTATTATATTATCAGCTCAGTTTCAGCTTTCAGTATCTTGCCTTACATACTCAGTACATTATTTCGTACTAACATCCCTTTTCTTGGGGCACTGCATTTTATGCGTGCAGGTTCAGACAGACAGACGGGTAGGCCTCCTCATTAAGTGTTGCCCGATATCAGCTTGATCGGTAAGCTCCATGCCTTTCAGAGTTTTCGGGTCTAGATCCTTATGTACATCTTGTATATATATATATATGTATATATGTTATGAGTAGGTCGTGGAGCTGTTCCAATCACAATATATCCATCAGTAGAGACTTGTAGACATATCTTGTCAGTTAGTGCAGTATGTTGGGCTTGCAGGCCTTGTATGTATATTTTGTTAGTTTGTTAGCTGTAATAATAGTGACGGCCTTGTTGGCCCTGTTTTATATTGACATTTAGTCAACATTCGCAGTTGTGTTGCAATGTGTTCCATGGCCAAAGTACGACATCATATGTTCAGAGTCCCTTAGTTGCAAGTTAGTACGCAAGGATAGGTGAGGCAATGGGTGCCGGTCTCAGCCCCTAGGTTCGGGGCGTGACACATCTATTGCAGCACGTATGACCAGACTGACCTAGAAGGGTTCTCCGTTCAGGTGGGCTGAGGAGTGTGAGGAGAGCTTTCAGAAGTTCAAGACAACTTTGACTACATCCCCAGTATTAGTATTGCATAAAGGCTAGGGGTCATACACTGTCTATTGTGATGCCTCGAGGTTGGCCTTGGAGAGGTATTGATGGAGGATGGTAGGGTGATTGCCTACGCATCTAGACAGTTGAAGGTGCATGAGATGAATTATCCGGTCCATGACCTCGAGTTAGCAGCTATTGCTCATGCCCTGAAGATCTGGCGTCATTATTTGTACGGTGTTCCCTATGAGATTTACATTGATCACCGGAGTTTGCAGCACTTTTCCAGGCAGAAGGACCTTAATCTACGTAAGCGGAGGTTGTTGGAGCTACTGAAAGATTATGATATCACTATATTATACCACCCGGGGGAAGGCCAATTGGTGGCCGACGCCTTGAGTCTCCAGGCAGAGAATTTGGGGAGTTTGGCATATCTTCCAGCAGCTAAGAGGCCTTTATCCTTGGTTGTTCATTCCTTATCCAGCCAGTTTGTGAGGTTGGATGTTTCAGATCCTAGCCGGGTATTAGCCTGTGTGGTTGCTCGGTTTTCTCTTTATGACCGTATCAGTGAGCGCCAGTATGATGACCCCCACCTTCTGGTTCTTTAGGACAGGGTCCGGCGAGGTGATGCTAGAGATGTGTCTATAGATGATGATGGCGTGATGAGGATGCCGGGCCGAATATGTGTGCCCAATGTAGATGAGCTTCTGGAGATGATTCTTGAGGAGGCCCAGAGCTCGCGGTACTCCATTCACCCGGGTGCAGATGTACCAGGACTTGAGGCAGCACTATTGGTGGAGGAGGATGAAGAAAGCTATAATTGGATTTGTGTCCAAGTGTCTCAACTGTTAGCAAGTCAAATATGATCACCAAAGGCCGGGTGGACTGCTTCAGAGGTTAGAGATCCCCGAGTGGAACTGGAAGCGGATCACTATGGGCTTTGTAGTTGGACTTCCACGGACTTTGAGAAAGTTCGATGTTATTTGAGTGATCGTGGATCGGCTAACCAAGTCAGCTCATTTAATTTCAGTATTGACCACTTATTCTTCAGAGAGATTGGCTGAGATTTATATTAGAGAGATCGTCTGCCTTCACGGTATTTCAGTATCTATCATTTCGGACAGAGGTACTCAGTTCACATCACGGTTCTGGAGAGCCGTACAGCAGGAGTTGGGTACTAGGGTGGAGTTGAGCACAACCTTTCACCCTCAGACAGACAGGCAGTCCGAGCGGACGATTTAGATTTTTGAGGATATGCTCCGTGCTTGTGTGATGGAGTTCGGAGGGTCATGGGACCAATACTTTCCACTTCCAGAGTTTGCTTATAATAATAGTTACTAGTACAACATTCAGATGGCACCGTATGAAGCTTTGTACGGTAGGCGGTGCCAGTCCCCACGGGGATGGTTTGAGCCGGGCGAGGCCCGATTGTTGGGTACAAATTTGGTCAAGAATGCCCTAGATAAGGTGAAGGTGATTCAGGAGAGACTTCTCACAGCCCGGTTCAGGCAGAAGATTTATGCAGACCGGAAGGTTCATGATTTGGCATTTATGACTGGTGATCGGGTTTTTCTTCAGGTATCGCCTATGAAGGGCGTCATGAGATTCGGTAAGAAGGGTAAGCTGAGTCCAAGGTTCATTGGTCCTTTTGATATATTGCGGCGCATTAGGGAGGTTGCTTATGAGCTTTCCTTTCCTCCCAGCTTAGCAGGAGTTCATCCGGTATTTCGCATTTCTATGCTCCGAAAGTATCACGGTCATCCGACTCATGTATTGGATTTCAGCTCAGTCTAGTTGGACAAGGATCTAACTTATGTTGAGGAGCCCGTAGCCATTTTGGACAGCAGGTCCGGAAGCTCAGGTCAAAGAATACTGCTTCAGTAAAGGTTCAGTGGAGGAGTCAGTCGGTCGAGGAGGCGAATTGGGAGACTAAGCAGGATATGTGCAGCCAGTACCCTCATCTTTTTACAGCTTCAGGTATGTCTTTATGCTCATTCGAGGATGAACGATTGTTTTAAGAGGGGGAGAATGTAATGACACAGCCGGTCGTTTTGAGAGTTACAGCCCCGATCCCCTAATAACTGCCTTCCCCACGTTTGTTTCTACTATTGAGACTTTCCAAAATGATTATTTAGGGAATTCGGAGAGTTTTCGAAAACTTAGTCCCTAATTGTGAGTTTAAGACTTAGAAAGTGGACCGTAGTCAGATCTGTGTGAAGACGGATCCGGAATAGAATCCTGTCGACTACGTTACCTCCATTGAGATGATTTTGGGGTTAGGAGCGCATCTGGAATGTGTTTTGGAGGTTTGTAGTATATTTAGGCTTGATTGGCGAAAGTTAGATTTTCGGCGATTTTGGCCGATAGGGAATATTTTGATATAGATGAAAATTCGAAAGTGGTTATATGTTCGTAGTGTCATTTGCGACATGTGTGTCAAATTTGAGGTTATTTGGATGAGGTTTGAGGTGTTTCGGCATCTTTTGTGGAATTTGGGAAAATGCTAAGTTCTTAGGCTTGAATCCATGTTTAATTCTGGTTTTTAGTGTTATTTGATGTGGTTTGAAGGATCTACTAAGTTCGAATGGGGTTATAGGGTTGGTTGATAGGTTTGGTTGAGGTTCCGGGGGCCTCGAGTGTGTTTGGGATGCTTAACGGGAAGAAAATTAGACTTAGGCAAAAATTTGGTGTTGCTGGTTCTGGTGTTTCGCACGGGGGGTCCGCAGGTGCGATAGTGGTGTTCGCAGAAGCGGAAGAAGGCCAAGGCATCAGAGACCGCATATGCAGCTAGGGAACCGGAGATGCGGAACCGAAAATGCGACCTAAGGATCGCAGATGCGGCCCCAGCCCGGATAAGTTGTTTTCGCACCTACTGATGTCTTTTTCGCAGGTGCGGGACCGCAGGTTCGGCCACATAAGCCGCAGATGCGAAAATCGCTGGGTATAAATATGGAATTCAAGGGTTTGAAATTTCATAACACAAAAATCGATTTGGAGCTCGGTGGGAGATGATTTCTCGAGGGATTTTGAAGGAGAATCATTGGGTAACGAATTCTAACTCTATTTTGATCATAATACAATAATCTATTGTTGTTTTCCTCGTCTACTTAAGGAATTTGAGGTAAATGTTTCGAAAAGGGGGGAAAAAGTTCCCCAATTGAAAATCCGATATTTGAGTAAGATTTTAACGTCGGATTTTGATGATTTTTGTTCGAGTGTTCTCATGAGTGAACGGGTGTTCATAATTTGTAAATTATACCCGATTTCGAGACGTGGGCCCGGGGAGACTTTTTGGGCGAGTTTTCTAATTTCGCGTTTTAGCTTCGAATTGATTAGTTGAACTAGTTGCTTGTAGTTATAGTTACATTATGCTATTTATTTGAATAGATTCGGGGCATTCGGAGTTGGATACTCGTGGCAAGAGCGTGATTTCAAGTTAATTTGAGTGGTTGAGGTAAGTGACTTGCCTAACCTTGTGTTGGGGACTTACCCCTTAGGATATTTGATATTATTTGTTGTGTTGGCACCGTGTACGTGAGGTGACGAGTACGCACACGGGCCGTTATTGAAAAAATCCATCTTTCCTTCCTAAAACATAAATCGTTTTTCTTCGATTAAATTGCACTAATATGTTAAATTATTTAGCTTAGATTAGAAAATCATGCTTACGTGTTTAATTTCTTATTTGACTCTCTGTGCGCCATGTTTAGTTAAACTCCTACTTTCCTTGTATGTGATTAGTATGAACTGTTGAAATTCGATGCCATACCTATCATTTTATCTTGCATCACATATTTATTTTGGGACTACGGACGTATTCCGAGAGATCGTCATGTACTGCATATTTATTTTGGGACTACAGACGCATTCCGGGAGATCCCCCTTGCATATTTACTTTGGGACTACGAACGTATTCCGGGAGATCCTCCTGTACTGCATATTTACTTTGGAAATATGGACATATTCCGGGAGATTTCCCCTGTACTGCATAATCATTTGGAACTACGGGACGGTATCCCGGGAGATTCCACCTTGAGTTTACCTTGTTCTGAGTCGAGGGCTCCCTTGACTGTTAAGTTTTCGAACGTTTTCTTTAACTGTTTACTGTAGAATTTATTTATCTCCTTTACTGTTTTAACCTAATTATATTTACTTAGTAAGGCCTTAACCTGACCTCGTCACTAATTGACCGAGGTTAGGCATGGCACTTACTGGGTATCAATGTGGTGTACTCATGCCCTTTCTTGCACATGTTTTCGTGTGCAGATCCAGGTAAGAGCTATCAGCCTCGCAGATAGTATTTGCTGCTGATTCTAGGAGACTACAAGGTATTTCTGCTGCGTTCGCAGAATCCTCAGAGTCCCCTTCTACTCCATCGTTTAGAGTCTTCTTATGTATCTTCAAAATTTTGTATAGAGCCATGATATATTATATAAGCTTCTGACTTAGCGCTATTCCGGGTCTAGGGAAACTATCTTTTGTATATGCCGAGTTGCATTATATTTGGTTATTCACAATATGTTGTTTTATCTTTTAAATGTTGTGTTTTCTTTACATTTTTCGTAATATTAGGCTTACCTAGTTGTAAAAACTAGGTGTCTTCACGACCCTTTCGGATGATCAAATCGGATCATGACATTATGCTTTAAGGAACATTCAAGATTAAGGCAATATTTTCACAAGTTTCCATCATCTAGTGATCTTAATTTTTACCGCTAAATAGAAAATAAAAAATATTTGCATATGCTTCGAATTGTTCAAATATATTTTGAAGTGAAAAAAAATACCCGTGTCTACTATGTATAAAGTAATCAACTCCAAAAGACTCTTCGAAAGATGTTGAGATTTTATTATCAACATTCTCATAAAATTGTCACTTCCTATATATCATACGTTTCTTACAAAATTCGGGTTCTATATTCATTTCAAGTGCAATTTTCATGGCAGAAATTATAGCAGCTGCAAATCCTTCTTCTTTATACTTGTTAAAGAAAGAAATCAAACTTTTCACTTCATAGAATACTTTTTTACTCTTATATTAAGTGTAACGAAAAATGGGGCCCCCACAAATGTAGGGCCTAAAGCAGTTGTTTTACTTGCTTTATGGGAGGGCGCCCTTGGGTGGAGGATCCCCGAAATCTATTATACTCGGCAAAAAAATTGTATGTATATCTATATATATATAACGGGTACCAGAGTAGTGGCCTGGCAAAAACCTAAAACGCTTGGGCTCTCTTCTCTGGCGATCAGCCGATTTGGAGAAGACAAAGCTCGAAGCCACTGC